>JAGGCT020004116.1:2049696-2065295 GCA_017654935.2 Phymorhynchus buccinoides
AGAGAGAGAGAGAGGTGCTATTATGATAAAAGATAGATTTATAAAACTCGCATACGCACATGCATAATTGTTCATACTCGTGCGTGCATACATGCGTGTAACCATACACGCACCCCCCCGCAGAGAGAGAGAGCGAGAGAGAGAGAGAGAGAGAGAGAGAGAGAGAGAGAGAGAGAGAGAGAGAGAGAGAGAGAGAGAGAGAGAGAGAGAGAGGAAATACGAAATACGAATGTTTTATTGAGGGTAAAAAGGATAAGCTACAATAGCTTCTTTGCACCTGACCCTCTCACTCACACACTCACACCATGCATCAGGCAATTAAAATATGACATAAAAACAATCAAGTCAAGAAAATGAAACACAAATTGGCACATGAAATAATTGACAGAGAATCAAATTGGGACATTAAACAGATATACAGAGAGACATAAAAGATTTACAAGAATCTTGGCATAAGTTGATATTTGTAGTAAAAGTCATTAACATAACTGATGGAGAGAGAGAGAGAGAGAGAGAGAGAGAGAGAGAGAGAGAGAGAGAACGAACGAACGAACGAACGAACGAACGAACGAATCTTTTTTATTGAGGGAAAAGATAAGCACAATATAGGCTTGTTTACATCTAGCCCTCATTAAATGAGAAGAAAAAAAAGAAGAAAAAAAAAGAAGAAGAAAATGTCATAAACAACTAATAATCATCATGCACATAAGATACACTACCATCATAAAAAGATAAATCAAATTGTAAGGATAAATGTAAACAAAAACACATTCACCACAACATTCACCATGGTCATCCCGCACGCTAGCATTAAATCATACACATTAAACATACATACCAATTGCGTTATGCACATTACAACATACACAAAACAAAAGTAAGCAAATAATTACGTGCATACGCATAAACTCACCAACACACACACATACACAAGTACGCACACACGCACATCCCACACACAAGCATACACAATACACACACACACATACCCACAAAATTCGCAGGCAGACACATACACATTCACATGTATGAACGCGCACATACACACACTCACATTCAAACTCACACATGCATACACACAATCACCACTATAACATATTATGAACACTAAACATGCATGGTTAACAGTGGTGACACTCATATTAGGAAGGAAACAAGTGGTGAATGGGTTATCAGGTAACGTATTAAAGAGTTGTCATCAGAAAATCTTTATATCTTTTTTTTGAATGACTTGAGAGAGAGAGAGAGAGAGAGAGAGAGAGAGAGAGAGAGAGAGAGAGAGAGAGAGAGAGAGAGAGAGAGAGAGAGAGAGAGAGAGAGAGAGAGAGAGAGAGAGAGAGAGAGAGTCTTGGCTCAGCGATAACATATTTCGCTCTCAAAAATTAATAAGGAGAGGCAAGGAAACTATTGTTAACGATTCTTCTGCGTGTGGGGGAGGGGAGGGGGGCAAGAACTGCGACAGAAGGGACCGATCAAAGCCTGATAGGAGAGAGAGAGAGAGAGAGAGAGAGAGAGAGAGAGAGAGAGAGAGAGAGAGAGAGAGAGAGAGAGAGAGAGAGTGAGAGAGAGAGAGAGAGAGAGAGAGCAGTCAAGGAGGTGGTCAGTCTTTATGATCTGGGGCGGGGTGTAGGGGAAAGGGTGATGGGGTGAGGGACATGAAGGAGGGAGCAGAAAAAGGGGGGGGGGGAGGGAGAGAAGCACATCATGATTAAGAAGAAGAAGAAAAGAAGAAGAAGAAGAAGAAGAAGAAATAGAAAAGCTGGGTAGCCTTGAAGTATCCCTAGTAATAGCAAAAAGCCTTTTGGGTAATAGTAGCACAGTGCGTCTGGTGTCTTTTATAATATACATACTGTATGTATGTCGAAAGATGACATTGCTGAAATGTTATAAAAGGCAGATTAACCCTTTCACCGCCAAAGTCGCATTTTAATAATAATAAATAATAACAGACAATAATAAATGGCTGACAACTAAACCTGCAGAAAAGGAGGATATCAAACATTTTTGGGGAAAAGGAGCAACGAAATGTCACCGCTTCTGGAATACTTATTCTCGTATTTGGGTCAGTGTGTGGATGCCTCGTGCCTCCATACGTGGAGCTGGACTACCCCGCCCCCTCCACGAGTCTCTCCCCGTGGGGATACTGGGGGTGGGAGTGGGGGTGTCTTTCGTAACAATAGTTCCCCCACCTTCTGGAAGTTCTGGTTCTGTGCTTTTAATCTCCTCTTATCTGCCACTTTCTTTGACTCTGCATTTTCCCTTTGCTTTCTATCATCTACTATCTTTCTGGCTTATTGACTTATTGGCCCATTCTCCTGTCTTTTTTTTTTTTAATCTTCCAAATATTTGTTTTCATTTGAACTCCTCCGAAATCGGAATGCGTCGGCTGAATGCAGCGGGGAGAGCTGTGAAAACTGAAAACCGGACACATACGTACCTTACTCAATATGGCCTGGGAACGCAGAAGAAGAAGAAGAAGATTCTCGTATTATTCTCCGTTGAAGTGGAGGCAAAACTAAACTTAGCATTCAATATATCTTAAAAGAAAATGACCAAAGTGCAAGCCCGTCAGAAGACAACGAAAGATGAATTCCAACATTACTTTTTCGATAAAACTCGCAGATAATCCAATTAAGTCGAGCAAATGAAGTCGCGGATTTATCTCCCGTGAACCTAACCTGGGTACAGGGGATTTTTCCTCTCACTTTGCACTAGGCCTTGCGGTCTGAACGTGGAGTCTTTCGGATGAGACGATAAACCGAGGTCCTGTGTGCCCATGCACTTAGCACACGTTAAACCCAATGGCAACGAAAAAGTTGTCATTTAGTCAAAATTTACCCCCCCCCCCCCCCTTCCCCTTTCCTTCCTCATCAGTCACGCAAAAATCACATGCAAAAAAATGTAAGTGACCATTCGTTAAGCCTAAAGAAGTTGGCCAACAGATAATCGCATCTTCCTTGTCATTAGCGGCGCCCAGACAAGATATAAAGATGACAAGACAGGGCAACCAGACAGAACGATGACAAGAAAAAGAGACAGAAGAACAGAGAGAGAGAGAGAGAGAGAGAGAGAGAGAGAGAGAGAGAGAGAGAGAGAGAGAGAGAGAGAGAGAGAGAGAGAGAGAGAGAGAGAGTAGAGAATACGAATACATGAATATGAACTTTTTTAATGAGAGAAATTGGATAAGCTTAGACAGCTTTTTGTTTACACCATGCCCTTAGGCAAAACATGACAAGGAAAAATAACACATAAGCACGCAAAAAAGTGGCAACAAATATAGCATTACATTATTTACATTCAAAATTTAAAGAACACTTTTATAATCTCTCTCTCTCTCTCTCTCTCTCTCTCTCTCTCTCTCTCTCTCTCTCTCTCACTCTCTCTCTCTCTCTCTCTCTCTCGCACACACACACACACACACCACACATTCATCACACACACCCTCATATGCGCACACATACACGCTTACACCCATGATATACATAAGCACACGCTCGAGAGAGAGAGAGAGAGAGAGAGAGAGAGAGAGAGAGAGAGAGAGAGAGAGAGAGAGAGAGAGAGAGAGAGAGAGAGGAGAGAGAGAGAGAGAGGTTGGGGTGGGGAACGGACAGACAGATGATCACAGAGGAGGAGACCAACAGACCAGAAGATGACAGCACGCGCCATGGGACAGACAGATGGGAGACTGGGGAAAGAGCATTAAGCAGCTTAGGATATGAAGGGGAACCAGAATATTCCAAGGAGGAGATTTTAATCTGTAGCAATAAACTACCATAGGGACGAAAAAATGGTAGAATGGGGGAAACTCACCAGGGTTTGGGTTTGGTGATCAAGGTAGAAAAAGGGAAGAAGCGAGCTTTCTGCTCGTAGAGCTTTCATCAAACTACCATAGTTGTTTCCTCACCAGACAGTCTGGGTCTTGCGCCAAGGTCAGGATGACAGTACCTGTCGCAAGGTGTTAGTTAATAATTATAGGCCACAACACACGGAGAGAAAAAAAATATCGATGGCTTGGGGTCAAAACGGACTATCTTTTAGTAGTCCATTGGCGTATTATTGAACATAAATACTGCAGAAATTAAAGGGCACCATTTTATTTTTGTCTTTATTAATGTCTTGTTTTTGCAATCCATTAATAAGTCAATGGACTACTCATGATATCATTAAGATCAATAATCTAATCGTTGATCATATTCAATTTCATTGAGTCAGTAATGCCATGCTTTGAATATGAGTGAACAGATCTCCTGATGGTTGGAAGACAAAGTGAAAATGTTATGGTTGATAATTATGAAGATTAATTGGGTTGTTAGGGCACCATATTTTGTATTAATGTCCTGATATCCCAATAATCTTAATGCCATATGATATTGTAATCTTGAGCGACTTTAAGTGATTTTTTTGTAACTACAAAGCAAGTTGCCTGGAGAGTCACATTATTGTAAAAAATCAATATTAAATACTTGTAGCGGTGCCATAGCCGATGAGGTTTAACCGAGGCGTGGTCACCGCCACAGCTATCTGTATTAATAAAAAATCGGGACTTTACTGGTTTCGTACTGCCTCCGGGCATTGCCTCCAGTATTGTTCCCACCATATTTGTATTTACAAATGTCCCATATGTGTCTGATTCAGATCAAGAGGACGTAAAACACCATTTTCGTCGTCGTCGTCACATTATTGTAGAGAGGCACGATCTTAATGGACTCTTTTGTTGCTACATTAGTTCCCCATGACAGCTTTACCTCTTGCCACCAGAGGGCTCTGAAGTGCATGTCAGCCATTTTCCACTCAGCCATATGAGCCTTTACGACAGAAGAGCTCACCAGAACAAAGACAATTAAGAATTCCTTTTTTTTCACATTCCTTTTTAGAGAAGACTTCCTGTTGAGAATCGACCAACTCTACATCTTAAATCTTTTTCTTTCATTCATCCCCTAGACAATCTCTTCTAAGCGACAGATTGAATGTGACAGAATGTCTTAATGACGACTGAATAAAAGAATGTCCGGCCCCACAAAGGGGTTGAGTCAGGAGACAAAAATATCGTTAGCCACCTTTCAATGTTGAAGTGACAAGCTTCCCAAAATGTTGGCCTTACATCCTTGGAACATAAATTAGCTTGTGAATGGAAACCCCGTTCTCTTAATAATTGGTTCGGTGTGGCGTTGGGCAGTTCAGGAGAAAGCAGAATGGAGTGAACAGAGATTTCCTGCAAGCAATGGTCAAGCCATGGCTGTAATGGTCAGTCAAGGTGTGAGGGACAGAAGGGGTGGTAGAGGGTCACAGTGGGCGGCATAAGGTCAAGAGTGGGCAAGACGTCTGGAAGACGGTCATGTCAACGAGTGTTCGGCGCGTGCTGTGTTGAAAATTTGAATTATTTCTGTATGCCGTGTCTCCAACACAGATGCTGACATGCTGTTAAGATTGACAACTAAAGAAGGCACTATGAAATATGTAAAACCACGGCGAAAGAAGGCACTATAAAATATGTAAAACCACGGCGAAAGAAGGCACTATGAAATATGTAAAACCACGGCGATAGTTGGCATGAAGCTAACGGCTCAAAGTTGTCATAAAATGTATTGAAATATTCAATAACAATGAAATTCAGTGTTGGCTACTGTTTAGTACCGTAATATATAATATCACAACTACGGTGTTGTTGTTTTTATTGATTCAAGTCTATAATAATAATAATAATAATAGTGAATCATTTATATAGCGCATTCCTCCACCAATGTGGAGCTCTATGCGCTTAACAACAACAAAAATTAAGAAGCAACAAATTCAACAACAACACGAAATAATCGCTCACACACATGCAAATAGGCATACACATACACACCCCACCCACACATACACGCACGTACCGGCACATACACACACACACACACACACACACACACACACACACACACACACACACACACACACACACACACACACACACACACACCGTTACCATCACCACCACTCACCCCACCCACAAAACACAATACAAAATACAATCAGTTGAACAAAGCATCAACACACACACACATACGCACACTCTCTCTCTCTCTCTCTCTCTCTCTCTCTCTCTCTCTCTCTCTCTCTCTCTCTCTCTCTCTCTCTCTCTCTCTCTCTCTCTCTCTCTCTCTCTCTCTCTCTCTCTCTCTCTCTCTCTCGCTCTCTCTCTCGCAGCAAAGCTGACGTACACAATGCAGTCAACACACAGTGAAACTAGTATGGGGGGAGGGGAGTGTGTGTGTGAGAATAGAGTCCAGAAGTAATGTGGCCTAAAGGTTGTGATGTAGCTTGAACAGGTGGGTCTTGAGAGCTGATTTGAAACATTGCAAGGACTGGATATGGCGGATTTCGCGTGGTAAGGAGTTCCAAACTGATGGGGCCGAAAAGGAAAAGGAGCGCTCACCAAACATTTTTGTTCGTGTACTAGGAACACAGAGAATTTTGGAATCTGAAGATGACCGCAATTGCCTTGATGGAGTATAGACAGAAAGCATGTCAGAAATGTAGCTAGGGGCATTTCCAGAGAAATAAGAATGACATAGAGTGGAAATTTTGTAGTCAATACGTGCTTTGATGGAAAGCCAATGAAGGGATATCAGGAGTGGTTGAACATGATGATACTTAGAGACCTTGAGGACAAGTCTGGCAGCAGAGTTCTGGACTTTTTGAAGCTTGTCAATGAGGTGTTGGGGGCAGCCATACAAGAGTGAATTACAATAATCTAGTTTAGAGAGAACAAAAGCGCAGACTAGTATTTTAGTAGTATCTATAGACAGGAGATGGCGAATCGTACCAATGCGACGCAGCTCACAGTATGCTGACCGACAGATAGTTTGAACTTGTGAGTCAACACTCATATCTTGAGAGATGTGGAAGCCAAGATTTCTAGCAGAAGGAGAAAAAGGTATTTGAGTGTCACAGACAGAGATGGAATCAGGCTTTGGGTACGAAAGTTTTCTAGATGGAGAGTGGATGAACAAGGCCTCCGTTTTGTCGTCATTCAGCTTCAGTTTGTTTTGTAGCATCCATGATTTGATGTTGCGAATGCAGAATTCAAGTGAAGATATAGAAGGAAGAATGGTAGATGGGGATACAGGCTTGTGGAGTTGTGTATCATCAGCAAAAGACTGAGAATCAACTGAATGAGAAGTGATCAACTCGGACAGGGGTTTAGTGTACATGATGAAGAGGACTGGTCCAAGTACTGAGCCTTGAGGAACCCCACATGTGAGGCCAACCATTGCAGAAGATGAGTCATTGATGGAGACAGACTGAGTTCGACCAGAAAGGTAAGACGAGAACCATGACAGAGCAGTGCTTGATATTCCATAGGTGATTTGAAGCCTCTTAAGGAGTATATGGTGGTCAATAGTATCAAAAGCAGCTGAAAGATCCAAAAGAGTTAATATAGATGCGTCACCAGAGTCAAGAGCTAAGAGAATGTCATTAGTTACTTTCAACAGTGCCGTTTCAGTGCTGTGAAATGGCCTGTACGCTGATTGTGAACAACTGATGAGTTGATGTTCATTGAGATAGCCTAGGAGTTGATGAAGAACTAATTTCTCGATGATTTTTGATATGAAAGAGAGGTTGGATATAGGCCTATAGTTCTTGAGAGTGTTTGGGTCAAGGGATGATTTCTTTAGAAGTGGTTTGACAATGGCAGTTTTCAACACAGATGGAAAGGAGCCAGATGTCAGAGAGTTGTTGACAATATGGGTGAGAGTAGGGAGTAGTTCATCAAGATACTCTATGAAAAGTGGCGTCGGTATAGGGTCAAGAGGACAGGAAGTGGGTTTAGCTTTTAGAATGATCTTCTTCAATTCAAAGGCAGTAACTGGCTGAAATTCCAAGCAGGCCTAATATAGAATCTTAAGGGCCGGCTACACATCAACTAATATCGTACGACTGTACGGATACGATTCGATCACGTGGTCTCGAAGCGCGAATCAAATTTGTTCTTCGAGACCACGTGATCGAATCGCATCGTACAGTCGTACGATATTAGTTGACGTGTAGAAGGCCCTTAAAGTAACTAAAATAAAGGGCATCGCCTATGGGTCATAAGACGTGATCTATCAGGGTTTTTGTTTTTTACAAATATACTGCTTTTCATCAAGAGATATGCCGAACACACACACACACACACACACACACACACACACACACACACACACACACACACACACACACACACACACACACACACACACACACACACACACACACACACACACACACACAAACACACACACACACACACACACACACGCGCGCGCGCGCGCGCGCGCGTGCGCGGCTCTAGGGACCCCAAGTCTTCTCCTAGCTGCAACAATAATAATACAGTAGTGTCCTGACGAAAGATCCGAGCAAGTGACTTAAAGACCCACCACGTCACGTGTCAAAATCACGGTTTTCACGTGTTTTCCCTCTTACAGCTGGTAAGAAATCTTAAGAAATGTTCCTAGCATAAGAGGGAATGTGACACGTGACGTGGGGGGTCTTTAAAACGTGCATGGTGTATGCATGATGTCCTATGCTATGTTAGACGCCTGACCAGCGAACCTCATTGTGTGGTCGTGAAGTGACCCGTGACGTATGATGTCTAAGTTTTTCTGTTGTCAGACCAGAGGTAGCCTACTCCTGGGTTAAGTTTCTCTAGATAACGGTCGCCGCGCGAATAACGCTTACGCCAAACGGGGCCTAAGAAACAACATAAACGTTTGCTATGGTCAGATAACTCTTTAAGCTTACTTTTCATTTTTGGGAGAGAGAAAAGGGTTGCTATCATAAGGGAGATAAATCATACCTCTCTGTCAGTTTGTACAAAGTTTTCGATTCCACCCAAGTTTATTTGTGTGCAGAAAATTAAATTTGCACTATATTATGCCATCTAACATGATGAAAATTAAGAAAGAGCACCCCAAAACACTTGCGTTTGTTTGCGTCCGGGGGAGAGCAGCCCGAATTTTACAGAGATAAGTCTATGTGACTTGAATATACCAAATGCCCCCCAAAATATCAACTATACTAATGCAATACGGCCCCAGACGATCTCTCAATTTATTAAATACTTGTAGCGGTGCCATAGCCGATGAGGTTTAACCGAGGCGTGGTTACCGCTACACCTATCTGTATTAATTTAAAAAATCAGGACTTTACTGGTCTCGTACTGCCTCCGGGCATTGCCTCCAGTATTGTTCCCACCATATTTGTATTTACAAATGTCCCATATGTGTCTGATTCAGACCAAGAGGACGTAAAACACCATTTTCGTCGACGATCTCTCAATCAAAGAAGGGCCCCACGCTATGTCCTTTCTTTTACTCACACTTTCCACCAAAGCCCTCTTCAATGATCCTCTCACTCGTTTACGTAGCAGTGTGCCCCCGTCTCTATGTGTCCCCCGTCTCTAAGACTGTGTCCCCAATTTTGTCTCTATGACTATGAGTCCCCGTCTTTATGATATGTCCCCGTCTCTGTGTGCCCCCGTCTCTATAATGTCCACGTCTCTAGGTGTCCCCCCGCCTCTAAGACAGTGTCCCCAATTTTGTCTCTATGACTATGAGTCCCCGTCTTTATGATATGTCCCCGTCTCTGTGTGACCCCGTCTCTATAATGTCCACGTCTCTATGTGTCCCCCCGCCTCTAAGACAGTGTCCCCAATTTTGTCTCTATGACTATGAGTCCCCGTCTTTATGATATGTCCTCGTCTCTGTGTGCCCCCGTCTTTATAATGTCCACGTCTCTAGGTGTCCCACCGCCTCTAAGACAGTGTCTCCAATTTTGTCTCTATGACTATGAGTCCCCGTCTTTATGATATGTCCCCGTCTCTGTGTGCCCCCGTCTTTATAATGTCCATGTCTCTATGTGTTCCCCGTCTCTAAGACAGTGTCCCCAATTTTGTCTCTATGTGTCCCCCGTCTTTCAGGTTGTGTCACCCAGTTTTGTCTCTATGTGTCCCAGTCTCTATGTGTCCCAGTCTCTATGTGTCCCAGTCTCTATGTGTCCCCCGTCTCTAAGACAGTGTACCCAATTTTGTCTATGTGTCTCCGTCTCTATGTGTCCACCGTCTCCTAAGACAGCGTCCCCAATTTGGTATCCATGTGTCCCCGTCTCTGCGTGTTCCCGCCTCTATAATAGTGTCCCCGTCTGTATGCGTCCCCATCTTATATCTTTCCGTCTTTTTGTTCATCACAACCCTAGACCTACCCCTACCCCTAACCCGAATAATAACATTACCCCCTAACCATAACCCTTACCATAATCCACGGGGACACACAGAGACGGGGACACAATGACGGGGACACATAAAGACGGGGACACATAGAGACGGGGACACATAGAGACGGGGGCACATTGAGACGGGGACACATAGAGACGGGGACACAATGACGGGAACACTTAGAGACATGGGCACATACATAGAGACAGGGACACAATGACGGGGACACATAGAGACGGGGACACAATGACGGGGACACATAGAGACGGGGACACACAATGACGGGGACACATAGAGACAGGGGACACATACATGCAGACGGGGACACAATGACGGGGACGCATAAAGACGGGGACACAATGACGGGGACACTTAGAGACAGGGGCACATACATACAGACAGGGACACAATGATGGGGACACTTAGAGACGGAGACACAATGACGGGGACACATAGAGACGGGGACACTTAGAGACAGGGACACAATGACGGGGGACACTTAGAGACAGGGACACAATGACGGGGACACTTAGAGACGGGCGGGGACACTTAGAGACGGGGACACATACATACGGGGACACTTAGAGACGGGGACACAATGACGGGGACACTTAGAGACAGGAGCACATACATAGATACAGGGACACAATGACGGGGACGCATAAAGACGGGGACACAATGACGGGGACGCATAAAGACGGGGACACAATGACGGGAACACTTAGAGACAGGGGCACATTCATAGAGACAGGGACACAATGACGTGGACGCATAAAGACGGGGACACAATGAGAGACAGGAGCACATTCATAGAGACAGGGACACAATGACGGGGACACATATAGACGGGGACACAATGACGGGGACACATAAAGACGGGGACACATTGACGGGGACACTTAGAGACAGGGGCACATACATAGAGACAGGGACACAATGACGGGGACACATAGAGACAGGGGCACATCGCACTCATCCCTCCCACTCTACTCCAGCCTCCCCCCCCCCCCCTCCCTCTCTCTCTCTCTCTCTCTCTCTCTCTCTCTCTCTCTCTCTCTCTCTCTCTCTCTCTCTCTCTCTCTCTCTCGATTCTTCTCCTTCCTCCCCTGGGGGCTACAGGGCGGTGTCACTCCCGTGGAGAGGGGAGGGGAGAGTCACCGTGAAGAGCGGATCAGTGATGGGGGGTCAGGCTTGTCCCCCTGACCCCTCCCCTTCAGGCGCCCCTTGAGTCTTCACCCACAGCGGTCAGCAGAATGAGGAACAGTTGGTGCTTCCTTGCTTCCCTCAGCTAATCCCGAACTCCACCCTCCACCCTCCACCCCCCAATAACCCCCAGCCCCACCCACCCACCCACCCTGCCCCTCCGTAACCATCCATCAGTCTTCCGTTGTCCCCTCTCTCTATGCCTATTTCTATGTCTCTGTATGTCTGTCTTTCTGCGTCCATCTGTTTGTCTGTCTGTTTGTCCTGTCTGTCTGTCTGTCTGTCTGCCCGTTCTGCCTGTCTGTCTTTCGGCGTTCATCTGTCTATCTGTCTGTCTGTCTGTCTGTCTGTCTGTCTGTCTCTCTCTCTCTCTCTCTCTCTCTCTCTCTCTCTCTCTCTCTCTCTCGTCTCTCTCTCTCTCTCTCTCTCTCTCTCTCTCTCTCATCTCTCGCGCGCGCGCGCGCGCGTGTGTGTGAGTGAGTGAGTGAGAGTTTGTATGTGTGAAGGTGAGGATATGCGTGCATGTGTATTTGCAAGAGTGAGAGTTTATGCATGCATGTATGGACTGTTGTGTATAAGCAAGTATGTATGTATGTAAATACGTATGCATTTATGTTAATGTGTACGTCTTGAAGTAGCATTAATTTCTTTGATTTTGTATTCATTTGATTGTTTCTTCATTTGATTATTTGTCATGTTATTCTTGCCATGTTATGATAGGAGCTGTGAGCCTAAATCATCAAAACATTTCGGAGTTTGGAGTCGGAGTTCTCTCTCTCTCTCTCTCTCTCTCTCTCTGCTCTCTCTCTCTGTCTCTGCTCTCTGTCTCTCTCTCTCTCTCTCTCTGCTCTCTCTCTCTCTCTCTCTCTCTCTCTCTCGCTCTCTCTCTCCTCTCTCTCTCTCGTCTCTCGTGGGACTATCCCCGTTATTGTCTGGTATCCACTCCAAAGGTAATCTTTACATCGTGGAAGATCAGGAAAAGAACAGAGAGAGTCTGGCGGTTTTCCGACAACCAAGGCCTCTGGGTCCATTTTCTCTAGACGACGGTCGCCGCGCGCATAACTGTTACGCCAAAAGGGTGTAAGAAACACATTAGAAAACGTTTGCGGAAAAAAAAAATATTACAAGCTCTTGTCTGATTGGTAAAAACAAAAAAGAGTATTATTTTAACCAAACTTTAATGGACCAATCAACAACAAGAAATGTATTAACCCCTTACAAGTCACGTGATAGCTCCGGATAGTTCACCGCTTGCTCGGTGTTTGGGAAGAACAAAACGTCACACTTAACAGTTTGGAAACAGTTTTATTTGAGCTTTGGCCCCAGTTTGTTTTTTAAAGCTAATACATAGATAACAACCAACACAATGTCAGACACTGGTGAGTCAAAAAAGAAAATAAGAAAACGTACATTCAAATAGGATTAACAACAAAAAGACTTAATGATTTAGGGAATAAAATTCACAACAAAAAGACTTAGTAATCTAAGAAATAACATTCAAACTAAAAGTATCCCATACAAAGTACCTACTATTTTTCAAAAAAACAGAAAAAGAATAACAACTATCCCCCCAACGAAGGGTGTGTTTCTTCAGACCCGTTTTTGCCGATTTGAGCGAGCGCAACGTAACGTTAGCCCTTGTGAAACGGACCCTGATGTCCAGAGCTTCAGAACGTAAGCGACAAAGTGGGAGGAGTTTACAAACAACGTGGTTCGATTGAGTTTTGAATAAACAGTCATCACACGGTGTTTTCCGGACAACACTTGACCCTCCCGCCCCACCAGCCCTCTAACTACCCACCCAACCCCCTTTGATACCCCCCATTGCTGTCCGATTATTCCTTCCTACTTGACCTCTAAATTCCGACTACTTTCTCCTGGCCCCCCCCCCCCAGATTCCTGTGTTTCCGTTGTCAGTACTCCACCCACTCCTTTCTTTTCTGTCCCCCCCCCTTATTTCTTATCTACTGACCCCTCCCCCTCCCTCACCAAGCTATATTTTATGTTTGCCCTCAAAAGTGTAAACTTTAATAGAAAATAGAAATTAACTGGAATAATAAGAAGAAAAATCTGTTTTCAACGTCCTCCGGTCTGAAACAGACACATATGAGACATTAGTAAATATATAGATGTAGGGACGATCCCTGGAGGCAATGCCAGAAGGCAGTGCAATACCAGGAAAGCCCGAATTTTAATCAATACCGAATCTTTTGGTGATTTAAACAAACTGGAATAAATAAACAACATCAAACAAACACCACCGTATTTAAGATCAGCACGTTTTCGGTTTGAGAAAACAGAGAAATATATTCAAACAAAGCAATCTATCCCTTTTTTTAGAATTGGAAAAATTCCATAATCCTGAAACTTTCTGTGAAGTTAGTTGCCGGATAAGCTTCTTACTATCTACAAAATATATATGCTATTTTGTTTTATAACATATATAACATCGAATCTTTACATGCACAAAACTAGAAAATAATTATTACGATACAGCAAATAAAGCATCGACATGATAATCCCGGTGTCAATGATCAACTAATTACCCATCCCATCCGGAACACCCAAATTATTGTTTTAAAACGACACCTTAATGGTTGCCCATAACATTGGTCTTACTAACGATCTATTTACATGTTAACAATAACATTGGGGTGCCGCCTCTGGCTGTGCGAGAGGCGCTCCGTCCAGGGTGGGAGAAACCCGATTTTCACAGAGTCGTCTCTGTGACTATAAGTACCTAATAATACTAATACCTAATACAATGTTCACAAACATTCTATCCCCCGTGTCCAACACAGTGTTATGCCATCATAATTTCTTACAATGTCTTGTCAGCTTATTCTTTAATAAACCCTCATACAAATTATTTTTTGCTTGCTTGAATTGACTTACAACTGATGCATTGCCATGGGGAAATAGTGATATTTTGTGATATTATTAAGGTCTGTGTGCAACGTTGAGCATACATTATTTCACAAATATCTCTATTTCCCCCATGGCAGCACGTGTTAGCCCACTCTAACGTGACCTAACACAACTCACTGCGTTGCCATGGGGAAATAGTAATATTTGTGAATATGTTACGTGTACAGAGACCTAAAACGTGTACACGACTAGACACCTAAGAAGATTATTAATCTTGATTATTTAACAGCACAGCCACCACAGTAACATCAGGGTACAACTCTAACAGCTTCAAACAAACATATTTGGACAAAGGATACTGGGAAGACTATTGCTTCCAAACAAATAATCAACATGAATTAGGAGGCTATGCCTTATCATCCAATATCAAATTCAGAACCATAAATACAAAACAAAAAACAAAAAACAAAACAACAACAATGAAAATGAAAGAAAACCTACAAAGCGGAGCAAATGCTGTGTAAGCCTATATAACATGCTTTTGCTATGGCTATGCAAAAGATTGTTTATTAAAATCTGTTCATAACTTTGTCTTATCAAAACATGCTGATAGAAGACAACAAACCACAACAACTAAACAAACAACAACTAAGGATGTGTCCCCTGTGCCTGAACAGAATTCTTAATTACTTCAAAATAAAAGATAAAGTAATTTGTAAGATGAAACGGTATACTATAAACCCTCATTAATTTGATTTAAAAACCTCCAATTTCTTTCTCCGGATAACAAAGCACAAGGCAGCTGTTTGTTGCACACAACCCCGTAAACGCTCACACACGTATACAACACACACACACCCACAGAGAACAGCACCTTGACTTTGGGAGTAAAAAACAGAGGGTAATAATTATTTTTATTCTATCAATTTTTTTTCCAAATTAAAAACACTTTTACTACGATTCAAACACTCCTCCTCCCTCCCATACATTCAACTACTCTCACTCTAAACACTCACATAATATCAATTATAGTACAGAACACCCATCGGACAAGAAGAAAAAAGCATTTGCAGCCCTACCGGGAACCCCGAGCCCATTGACAGCCAGACACAAATGCAGTTGTGCAATAATGTCCACTAAAATAAATACGGTTTCTAAAGTCCGATGATATTCTCCATAATTCGTAGATGCATTATTCACAAGCGTGAAGGGAAGAGATCAAAAAGAGATAGGAGAAGAGAGAGAGAGAGAGAGAAGAGAAGAGAGAGAGAGCAAGAGGAAGTAGGCTGGG
>JAGGCT020004116.1:2065795-2080795 GCA_017654935.2 Phymorhynchus buccinoides
GTTTGTTGTTTAATGAAAACTATCCCAACTGTAAATCAATGATGCTCTGAACATTATAATTGGGGCATGTAGAATCCGCTCATATGTGTTTTATAACCTGATTCAAAAACATATATAAAAATCCAGAAATTCTCACTTTCACCCTGCATTTATTTCAATAATTATATTTTGTTCATCTAACAACGCAGTCAAAGCCAAGCGTATCTGAAATGTTCTACCATCTATAGTCCGTGATCTTTAGCATCGCTGTACATTCCCTTTCAATTTGTGGCCCGTTATCCACAGCAAATGTTGGCAGTAAGATTGTTGTCCTTGATGTGATTTCATTTTTCCTCAGTGCCTTGCACAACTGTGTATTCAATACCTAAGTTATTTTATTTTAATTCTTTTCTAGGTGCAGAGTGCACAGATGTTAACGCGTTCGCCTTGTTCAAGTAACCGCCTAGATTCGAACCTGGGTACAGTGGGATTTTTCCTCTCACTTGCAAATAGGCCTTACGGTCCAAACATGGATCTTTCGGATGAGACGATAAACCGAGGTCCCCGTGTACCCATGCACTTAGCACACATTAATCCAGTGGCAACGAAAAAGTTGTCTTTTGGTCAAAATTTACTCCCCCCCCCCCACCCCCTTTCCTTCCTCATCTGTCACACAAAATTTGCATGCACAAAAAAACTGGCTGCGACGCGCTCTCCAGGTGAAAGCAACCCGAATTTCACAGAGGCGCCTCTGTGATTATAAAGTACCTAATACCTAATGCAATCAGCTGTCATCTTTCAGGCGTTGTTGCTGCTGTCTGATGTCGTCTGCTGCACGTGGGCCTTGTCCTCTGAGTTTTTCCTGTAACAATGTAAACGCCAACGGTACAGAGAAAGGTGGCACAGCGGTTAAGACGTTCGCCTGCCAAAACGTAATGCGTGACTTGCTAGCGTGAGTGACCCGGTGGTTGGAATCCCGGCCTCCTCGCCCTTTTTTTCCAGTTTGACAGGAAAATCGAACCGAACGTTGAGTCCTTCGGATTGGGGACTTAAAGCTATTTCTGACCCGATGCGTTTTATGCGTGTAATACATCCCACGGTAGTCGAAAGTCTGTTAGAGCAGGGAGAAATCCCGCTGTCTGTTATGGCCAAATTGATAGCTAGGTTTTTTCAAGTGTGCCCACACCCCCTCCCCACCCTGTGCCCCCACCCCCCTCTACCCCCCAACAAAAGAGGTAGGCGCTGCACTTGTGGTGACGGCGCTCTCCAGGAGATAGCAGCCCGAATTTCACAGAGATAAGTCCTTGTGACTAGAAAATACCCAAAAATACCAATATCCATGCTTTGAATATTCAATTATTTAAATTGAAGAAACATTCCAAAGAATTATATTTTCAGGACTTAGCAATACGATAGTTACAGGTTCTTTGAACCATGCACTTAATCTCGTTGATGCAAATCTTCTTGAATCTGATTAAGATTAAGATTAGGATTATAGTCCCATCGACAATTAAGGCCATGTCAGGGATGCCACCAAAGATATTCTAAAAGGGTAAGATGGATTACTTAAAGCTCGGCGAACCGGGCTGATAGAGTTATCGTTAAGTGCGGACGTGTACACTATTCACAGTGGAGGCTATCCAAAAACTCGGACTGGAAACTTGAACGGAGAATTCAACTGGCCTATCGATGTGTAAAATGTGTGTCTACGTTTCAAAGGGACATAACCAAGTGTTTCTGTCCTCACTATTCATATAGGGAAAAGAGACCGGATGTTTTATCTTCCCCTGTACAGTCTTTGATGCCACCACGTTAAATCTTTCCACGTATATTAAAAATGGATGACATCACAAGGTACAAACAGTCTAAGTCCCAGGTTAAAACACTTTGTTCAAAATAATTATGTTGATATGATTTGAATCTGTTATTACTACAATTAAGATGTTTAAAGTAAGTACACGGGTTATCTGCAAAACCCTTCATATTAAAAAAAAGTCATAAGGATGAAAAAATAAGCACAAATGTCGATCAATTATGAGTGTTGATCCTTGTGAACCAACATACAACAAAAAGACACAACATACAGCAATAGATCTAGATCTAAGATTGAATAATAGCGATAGAAAATAGAGACGAACAGACAGAGGTAGACGATAGATAGAAAACATACATGAACGAAGCATGAAAAATAAATAATTAAACATTTTAAACTAAGATTATAAAAAAACGGAAAACGCTCAACCAGACAAGAAAGAAACACGGATGTACACGCAAAACAAGGCCAAGAAACAGACTGACAGATAAACTTCCCAGACTGCGGTTCTCACTTGGTGAAGTTGGCAGCCTCCAGGATGGTGTCTGGCAGTTTGCGGTGCAGGGTCTCCGGCAGACAGAGAGCCATCAGACCAGCAGCCAGAGCCAGAGAGCCAAAGATGATGAGAGGCAGCGCCTGGCCCATCTTCCCCTCAATGTACAGAGACTGAACAACACACAGAGAGAGACTGTACAACACACACAGAGAGAGAGCCAAAGATGATGAGAGGCAGGCGCCTGGCCCATCTTCCCCTCAATGTACAGAGACTGCACAACACACAGAGCCAGAGAGCCAAAGATGATGAGAGGCAGCGCCTGACCCATCTTCCCCTCAATGTACAGAGACTGAACAACAGAGAGAGAGAGAGAGAGAGAGAGAGAGAGAGAGAGAGAGAGAGAGAGAGAGAGAGAGAGAGAGAGAGAGCCAAGAGAGCCAAAGATGAGAGGCAGCGCCTGACCCATCTTCTCATCAATGTACAGAGACTGAACAACACACACAGAGCCAGAGAGCCAAAGATGATGAGAGGCAGTGCCTGACACATTTTCCCCTCAATGTACAGAGACTGAACATCACACAGAGCCAGAGAGCCAAAGATGATGAGAGGCAGCGCCTGACCCATCTTCCCCTCAATGTACAGAGACTGAACAACACACAGAGCCAGAGAGCCAAAGATGATGAGAGGCAGCGCCTGACCTATCTTCCCCTCAATGTACAGAGACTGAACAACACACACAGAGCCAGAGAGCCAAAGATGATGAGAGGCAGCGCCTGACCTATCTTCCCCTCAATGTACAGAGACTGAACACCACACAGAGCCAGAGAGCCAAAGATGATGAGAGGCAGCGCCTGACCCATCTTCCCCTCAATGTACAGAGACTGAACACCACACAGAGCCAGAGAGCCAAAGATGATGAGAGGCAGCGCCTGACCCATCTTCCCCTCAATGTACAGAGACTGAACACCACACAGAGCCAGAGAGCCAAAGATGATGAGAGGCAGCGCCTGACCCATCTTCCCCTCAATGTACAGAGACTGAACACCACAGGGAGAGAGAGAGAGAGAGAGAGAGAGAGAGAGAGAGAGAGAGAGAGAGAGAGAGAGAGAGAGAGAGAGAGAGAGAGAGAGAGAGAGAGAGTGCACAACACACAGAGTGAGACTTACAACACACAGAGTGAGAGGTAACGTCTTCCCCTCAATGTAGAGAGACTGCACAACACAGAGAGTGATAGGTAACGTCTTCCTTTCAATATAGAGAGACTGCACAACACACAGAGTGAGAGGTAACGTCTTCCCTTCAGACTCAGTCACTGTAATTTGAAAATTCAACAAAAGCGTTGTTTACGCCAGATTGGGTGGCATTAACACAAGCTGCATGTGTTCTTATTTTAAGCGTCATTTAGAAGCATCACAGTGACACTCCGTCTCAACCATAACTAGTGACTACCCAAAGCTTGATAATTGTGGAAGATTATGTACAGCATTCTACAGTTTAACAAGGCTAAGAATGCACAAAAATCGTTGTGTGTAAATCGTTGCGTTACTTATAAAGTGACGTGTTTGTTTAGTCACATTTGCAGCATGGCGCCATTGAAACAAAAACAAAAACAAAAAACATTGCAATTCTTATAAGCTATGGAAGTAGGTGTTTGAGATCAATCCACTACATGGAATTTATGTTTGTTCAAACCCAAGTTCAAAAGCTGTTTGACTAAATGAAAACAAAGGTTCTTCTTCTTCTTTCTTTCTTCTTCTTCTTCTTCTTCTTCTTCTTCTTCTTCTTCTTCTTCTTCTTCTTCTTCTTCTTTTTCCTCTTCTTCTTCTTCTTCTTCTTCTTCTTCTTCTTGCAGTCATGTTCATGATTATTGGAGATTTGTGTTCAGAGTATGTTGATGATATTCTACAGTAGTGGAAAATCACGGTACAGCTTAGTATTTTGTGGAAGACTATTACTCAAATTAGGGGGCATTTGCACAAGCTCTTGTGCTGCAGCCAAATGGAGTGGTTGGCCTTTGGGGACCTTCCATAACGCCAGCTGCCCTCAACATTCCACGATAAATACATTCTAGCCCATCCTGCAGAATAGCATCTACTATCTGGCAGCCATGGTCGGAAGCGACTGACAGGCATATATACATACACACATACATGTAGGTGCGTGAGGGTGAAGAACATGGGGGTGCAGATATGGTGGTGATTGAATCGATGGTTACACTCAGGGGTGGACTTGAGAACAATAGGCCTATGGATTGCAAAGTCACATCGTATTCTCAAAGGAGCAAACAGACCCTCCCCCAAACAAATAAAATAACAAACAAGCAAAGCTTTGCCCAGACAAACGAGACCTCACCCCCCCATTTTAGCCTGAACACTTCTAGAAGGCTTGCTACGCCCCTGGGTTATAGTAGGCCTATAAATTCGTACTATGCGCCAATACGTTGGTGCAGAACGCTTCGCGCGAGGAAACGCGTCTTTGTTTTAGAGACAACAATGGGAACTGACCAGGTCAGCAATATAGGGGGACAGGGCAGTAGCCACCCTGGCCACGGCTGAGGAGTACCCTACGCCGATGTTCCTGATGACGGTGGGGAAGAGCTCTCCAGACATGAGGTACACCGTGCAGAAGGCAGCGCTGATGCCCAGATTACCCAGCATCATCAGCAAGGTGGTCAGCCAGTGCAGCTCTGAAAAGTCATCATCAACATCATCATCATCGCCGTCATCATCATCATCAACAACAACATCATCAACAACAACATCATCAACAACAACAATGACATCAGCATGATCATCATCAACAACAACATCATCATAATCATCACCGTCATCAACATCATCATAATCGTCATCAATCATCATCATCATCGTCGTCGTCATCAACATCATCATCATCATCATCATCAACAACAACAACAGTAACATCACCATCATCATCATCACCGTCGTCGTATTGTTGTCGTTGTCGTCTATGTTGGTGCATATGTGCGTGTGTGCATTGCTCCTTCCCATCTTTTGATTTGACATCACTCACTCTCCTCTCTCACACACCCTCTACTACCATACCGCCTTTTTATGATAGTAATATAACCCTTTTTCATATCCCATCAATTCCTTTTGTTTGCATTAAAGAATAGTAGAACAGTTCCAGTTATGCTAGGCTGTTACGATTGCAGGATCGTATAGAGTTGTAGTGAACCGACTTGGCTAAGTAACCTTTTCTAACGGTCTTTCACGACCTATTACACTCTGGTAGACAGTGGGTTCTGTAGACTTTCTTTCCAAATCTTTCCTCTGCATTCAAACACGAAGACGTTCAAATAGAGATCCTTCTTTTATTCAGCGCTCAATGTTGCAACTACCAACAATTCTCTGAATACGACTGCACTGAATCAATCGTAAACTGCCAAGGCATCTAACATCTCTGTGTCTCTCTCAACAGCGACTCACTGACTGATTCATTTATATAAATTCTCCGTTAAATATATACAACACAGGGGCATCCCTTTCTAGAAGATTCCTGTACATACTAGACCAATCCACAATAAACGTAAGTCTTCTGGTACAATCTAAATTTAGATTACTCAAGGCGAATCTGTATAAAGTTACTCCCCTTTCTAGAAAGATCCATTCTAGAAAGATCCTCAAGCTTTTTGATCTTACCAAAAAAACCTTCTTTAAATTAACGCAAAAACTAATAAATCAGCGGCTCCAAGCATGTATTTACGATTAAATATCTTAAAGGGAATAAAAACAACAAAACTACAAGTTATTTTACGTTACATTTGTTTTCCACAAATTTTGCGTATGTCACGGAATTATCCACACTAACCTAGTGTTTTTCAGAAATTTATGAAGTTACAATCTTGTGGTCTCTGGAAACTACCAGACAAGTCTAAATATACATGAAACGAAATCTACACGTTACATCGTAACATAGGCCTATAGGAAATGTCATTAAAACAAACACACCACGTGTCAATCAAAACCTTCTTTACCTGAGCTGCCGAGCATGACAGGCAAAATGGTCGCCAAGCAGAAAATGCCAGAAAACAACATGGCGGCGCAGTGTGTGCGCTTCCGGCCCAGTGTGTTGAGCAGAGGCCACGGAATGAGGCAGCCTGCCAGATCCACCAGGCTGGAGAAGACGAAGTTGAGGCGTATGCTGCCATCCAGATTGGCCACGTTCAGACTCAGGCCGTAGTACGTCATGCTGATTGCAGACCTGGAGAAGGAACGGCCATGGTTCATAACAGTAATGGTCAATGTCAAACTGAGGTGAATGTGTTACGCCCAATCCGTGATTCATGAAATGGACAAAATGGTTTGCCCAATGAGTGGCTTAGCTGGCTGAGTTCACTGCCAGGTGGCAAGTTCAAGTGGGGCTAATCCTTGTGATATCCTTTGTTGGGGAGAGAGAGAGAGAGGAGTCCATCCTCTACATATATATCTACTTGATATATACTTGAGTTTATATAACCTTTGTATCCAAATGTCATGCATTGAACATCTTTATCAAAACCAGTTACAGGGAACTTTGAATTTTGATTTGTGTTCTGTATAGAATAAGATTGTGCTGCTTTTAGTGTTTCCTCTCCATGGGGGAGGGGGCAGATCCCTGCTTGGGACAGCTGTTTCGGACCTTGGGGTCCATCATCAGCCAAGTCCGGGTGCTGCTACCAATCTGCAGTGGGTCTGTTCACTTATGCAAGACGACTTCTCATAATAGACGATTTTCGGAAGAAGAAAAAAACCTAGGGGAGAGCACTTCGTGAAAATTAGAGTTGATTACCTCGACTTACTCGATCAAAACCATAGCAGTCATGGCGACATGGCGTCGATGCTTGAAACCACAGGATGCGAGTCAGCGACTTGCAAACATTTTTTTAGAAAAATGAGGGGTGGTCAGTATCTACAAACTGATAGAACTTGCTAAATGTGACGTAATAATATAAATAACATCAATTTTAGAATGACGCACGGTGTTCTAAGTGATGCAAGTCTACTCAAGCATACGAGGCGAGAGCTGGGGATCTACCTGATGGTAGAGTAACTTCCCCTGTTTTACCGATTGAATTAGGCAAGATCACTCCCACACACCATGAAATTACTTCCCTTCATTATTTCCAAACAATTCGTATTGAGAGGTTTCATCTTTGCATTTAAGTGAAAGGCCCTCAGAAACCAAAGCAGCACTTGATTAAATGCAAATATGAAACCTCTCTATCATGAGAGGTTGTCTTGCATAAGTGAATAGACCCACTGCAGATTGGTAGCAGCACTCGGACTTGGATGATGATGAACCCGAAGGTCCGAAACAGCTGTCCCAAGCAAGGAACTGTCCCCTCCCGCATTGGGAGGAAAAACTAACAGCGGCACTATCTAGATATGAACAAATTTCAGTGTATTGCCGGCACCGTTCCACCAGCCTATTAGACTAAAAAATAAGGGAATTTGAAATGCAATGACGGTAAAATTGATGAAAACTTTTTTTGTCCCATTGTCTTTGGATGTGAACATGAAAATGAAAAAATAAGCGACACAACCAGAAAGGGCCAGCAACTGAAAAAAATATTCAAAAGGATAAAAATAGATATGAACAAATTTCAGTGTACTGCCGGCACCGTTCCGCCAGCCTACAGGACTCAAAAGTTAAAGCATTTGAAATGCAATGATAGTAAAAATGATTGAAACGTTTTTGCCCCTATGACTTTGGATCCGAACATCAAAACCGAAACCACTGAAATTAATGTGGTGTTTAATCTGTGTTCTAAAAAACCCCGTAAAGAGTGCTAGTTTAGTTTTTCTTTCTGGAAAGGGAGGCAATGGCAGAACCCAGCCGAGGACAGCTGTTTTAATACTAGGGAATCTCATCATCTCGGCAATGGATGGGGTCATGTCGCTCATTTTCCATTTTGTTTTAAATTTTAGAACATTGTTATGTTCATACTTTTACTTAAGATTTTTATCATTTCTATTTTACTTGAGTGCTGCTTTGTTTTTGGAGCCTTTTACCAATATACATGAAGAAACCTTCCCTTTGTGGAACAATCTTCTTGTTGAGGTGAGAGAGCTCCACTTTGGTAGACTAAGACCCCATCCATTGCCGAACGGATGAGACCCCCCAAGGGTCAAAACAGCTGTCCTCGGCTGGGTTCTGCCATTGCCTCCCTATCAAGGAGGAAAAACTAAACTAACTCTCTTTAGCAATATAGATCAAACACACTGGCTTTGGTTTTAATGTTCGCATCCAAAGACATACGGACAAAAAAGCTTTTAATCACAATCTTTTCTGTAAGTTTTCTATCATTCGATTTTTTTTAGGGAATTAACCTTACAACAGATGACATCAATTGTAGTCTGCAATATGCTATGTTGTTTATAGACATACAAACGTGCCTTTGTGCAGGCAACAAAAACGACAGGATTAGAGACGCATGTTTACAACACTCACACACAAGAACAAAAGATCAAAGCAGGATTCCAGATTTTCTAGTTTACCAGTTGAAGAAGATGATGCCCGTTCTGGCGATGAGGTTAGGGTACTTGAACAGCTTTAGGGGACTTTCCGGCGACACGTTTTGTTCCTCTTGTGTCTCTGCCCTTTCCTTTTTCTGTGCGTCATCTGCCATCGTCTTTCTTATGGTGCTCATTTCCAAGTTGGATTGATTGTCCCCCTTAGCAAACGGATCTCCACTGCTGCTAGACCTTGTGCCTTGGCATGCATCTGAGCTGTTTCCTTCTGCTTGTGCTTTGGAGTCCTGGGGAGGATTCATGGTTATTGAATCCTTATTAGAGATAGCGTCAACAGTTATGGTCATTTTGTTGACCTTCATGACCTTGGAGATGACCTTTCCGGCTTCTTGCACGTGACCTTTGGTTAGCAGCCATCGTGGAGATTCGTCAATCAGCCTGAAAAAAAAGCGAGAAAAGGACAAAGGAGAGAAAAAAGAAGTAATTAACACACAGTCTTAGCTACATAATTGTTTGTTATTTTTGTTGTTGCCATAATGAATTCTATATTACTGCTAGGTGTGTACACAATAGAAACAAGCACTCACATGCATGTACAACCCCTCCTCTTCCCCTACACACACACACATGCACACACACACACACACGCGCGCACACACACACGCGCGCACACGCACACGCACACGCACACACACACACACACACACACACACACACACTTGTAGTTGGACACAGACTAACATACGTAGAAAGGGCAACAGGCGTGACATCCTACCACCAGTAGCTGATGAGAACGACAAAGGGAGCCCCGTTGAGGATCTGCAGCCACCTCCAGTCCCTGATGACATAGGAGAGGCCAGCGTTGAGCAACGGACCGAACGCTCCTTGAGCCTGCATCAGCGTCGATGCCAATGTCCTGTGGGATGTGCCCATGAACTCCAAACCTGCATGCATAATAAAGTTTTTGCACAAAATGGACCTCTACAGTGTCAGAGGCCCGGTCTACACATGGCGGAGCACATTCCTGAGAGGGAGGAAGATGAGGGTAGTACTGGATGGTGAGGCATCCGAAGAAGCAGCAGTAGAGTCGAGTCCGGCGTACCCCAAGGCACTGTATTAGGTCCATTACTTTTGCTTTGCCACATCAGTGATTTGCCGGACTCTGTGAGCTCAACAGTACGGCTCTTCGCTGACGACTGCTTGTTGTACCGGGCAATTCGCAGCTTCCAAGACCACCTGACCCTGCAGGCAGATGTAAGACACCTGGAAGACTGGGCTATGAAGTGGGACATGCGTTGCAGCGCATCAAAGAGCAACGTACTCTCCACCAAAAGCATGTCGTCCTACATCTATAGTCTGGGAGGAGTCATTTTGAAACAAGTTCATGAGGCCCCAGAATCTCAGATTACAGGTCGCAAGCGATTTAAAATGGTCTCCAACATATGCCGCAAAGCTGGATCGATCCTAGGATTCCTCTGCCGGAACCTCAGGAACTGTTCTAGAAATTGCAGACGCCTGGCGTACACAGTATTGGTCAGATCCAAATTAGAATACAGCGCGACAGTGTGGGACCCGTACCAGAGACAGGTAATTGAGAAGCTCGAGAGAGTGCAACGCCAAGCAGCACGCTTCATTACCGGGGACTACAGGTCAAGGAAACCCGGATGGGTAAGTGGCATGCTAGAGAACGTATAAATCTTCCTTCTAGCTCAGACTTTTTTAAACCCCATTTTAGTTGCAAAAACACTTGTTTCCTGAATTTCCCTACACACTTAACTACATTAACTATATTTACTCTATTTTCTTACTTTAGAACCCCCATTTAAACAATCTTCCTACGTCTGGGTTTACAGGTCTTTAAACCGTGCCAGTGACCCTTTTGTTAGACGTTTCATAATGGAAGATTATTTGGAGGTTAAAGTAAGTATAGTATCTCTTTTTCTCACTTTATAATCCCCATTTAAACAATCTTCTGACGACTGTGGGTTTACAAGTCTTTAAACCGTGCCAGTGACCCTTTTACAGACGTACGAAACGAAATAGAAGATTATTTGGAGGCTAAAAGTGAGTAGAGATTGCGTTAATGTTAGTTAAGATAAGGGAAGGAAACAAACACCTAATCACCTTTACTTAACACAGTATTATATAACTAACAAATCTTGCAAAATATCTATGATGGTTTACTTGTTATTTATTTGATCAAAACAATAATAATTTAACTTATTTAGTTAGTTCTTTATTCTAAAAGTTTTAATCAAATAGTACAACTAAGCAATAATGTCTTTATTCAGTTTCCACAATAGTTTATAAAACAACCCGCTTTTTAAATTAAAAAACATTAGGTGTAATTTGAACAAAAGGACTGAGTTATATCCCCTGTTTAATTTGCCTAATATAGATGGCTACTTAATCGGGAATTCCCTGTTATGTAGGTAGTGATGACTCAATCGGGATTTCCCCATTCTATGGTGATGTTTTTTTTTGGGGGGTTTTGTCCACTAAAAGTAGTGTTTTTTCCTCCTAATTGACAGGATAAAGGAAAGTCTGATTTTTTGCTCTTTTTTTGCCCCTTAAAGTAGTGTTTTTGTATCTAAAATGGGGTTTAAAAAAGTCTGATTTTTTGCTTTTTTTCACCCTTAAAGTAGTGTTTTTGTATCTAAAATGGGGTTTAAAAAAGTCTGAGCTAGAAGGAAGATTTATACGTTCTCTCATGCTCAAGGAACTAGACCTGCCGCCCCTGGAGGAAAGACGCAGGCATCAATGCCTCGGTCTCTTCTACAAGATTGCCGATGGTGTCCTTCCTGTTCTCCCAGCAGTAACGTTCCTCACTTGGGCCACCACAAATCACCGTAGGATTACGCCAACCAGATTTAAAGGGTTGAAAGCAACTAACATCTTGGAAAAACAGGCCATCAACCACTCTTGTGGAGAAAACGGAGCAATATCGTAGCTCCTTCTTCATCAGGACTGCCATGGAGTGGAACCAACTAAGCAAAGCCTAGGCCTTCCCGAATGAACTTTGGGGGCTCTTAACCCAGGGTAAACAGTAGGTCTTTCTCCTTCTATATTTTCTATTAGGTACATGCGCCCTCCTAGTTCTGTCGCGAGGCATCGTCAGAAGTGGCGTCTGCGACGTACCAGACCAGATCAAGTGCAAAACCCTACATGAGTCGAAAGCATGGTTTTGAACAAAATCAAGAGAAACTAGGGGGCTTATGTTTGCCTTTCAGAGCAAACCTCTCCACCCTCCTCACCCTGCCTTCTTGTGTTGTGGCACTTGCAGATGGTACTTTAACTGATTATATGCACTAACAGTCTTTTAAAATTAATGTAAAGTTTATATGAGCAAACACAAATATACTCAGTAATAGAGTTCTAGAAAATAGTTCACCTGAGCGGGCTCAAACATCCCTCGTGGACATGTGTGCAACAGTATATATTTTGGCTTGGTCAATCTATTTTTATTTCCTGTGTTGCACGATTCCTTGTGTGATACCATTGCACTTTCTCCGCTGCTCATCTAGTTGAAGCATAGATGGACTGAAGCATAGACTCATGGACAGACGGATAATATATAAATAATGACACTAACAACAGCAATTATAGCTAGAGGGCCTATGTTTGCCCTGGAGCAAACATGGGAGGATTCCACCATCCCACCTCCCTTGCCCTGCCTTTTTTTTGCACTAAAAGTCTTGCAAAAATAATGTGGGGTTTACATAAAAACATATCAACATGCTCTGTAATACAGTTCTCGGGAAAAAGAATGTAGCTGACCCGAGTGGGTTCTAAGTTCCCTTGTGTGGGTACGTGGTACACAATCTGTACACTTTGGCTGGGTCGTTCTATTCTTTGTTCCTGTGTGCTACCATTCCTTGGGTGATACCATTGCATCTTCTCTGCGATCTACTGCTGATATGGGGGGCAGCATGGATAGATGGAAAGACAGATGTACAGACGTATAAACAGATGGACCAAACAGAAGCAATTCTCACCAATTCGTTAGGCACTCAACAACAACAATGTTTTTAAAAAGTTGAATTTGTACAAAAGCAATAGGATTCTGCTCTCTATTAGAGAGGCGAATCCTAACTAGAGGGCTTACGTCTGCCTTTGAGAGCAAACATGACAGGATTTTCCCCTCAAACAGCCGTTTGCAAGTTATTCAAAATTGAAATTTGGCCAAAATTTGCCATTTTTGTCCCCACTTTCGGATGGGACATCCGGTTCGAATTTATACCGACAGTGTTGCAATGTTGCTCTTTAATAAATACTGAAAAAATGAAAGTATTCCGTGCAGCCGTTTTTTAGTTATTCAAGATTAAAAGTTGGCAACATTGTGCCATGTTGGCCATATCTCGGCCAAATCGTGGCCAGTCGGTTTAATATTGGAAATGTCGCACATTTCAGCGAAATCGGATAAAAAATATAAATTTCCATAAATGAAAATAAGTGAAAATGACAACCCAATTTACATAAATTTTAATAACTTCCAAACTATTTAACATATCACCAAACTCCTTTCCGACCTGGGCCAACATAAGGGCTACAATATCCAGTAGTTAGTGTTGTGACGTCACTTCCGGTTGTGGCTATTCCATGAACACAAATTTACCTGCAACTTTTCTGCGAATTTCAGCCAAATCGGACATAAAAAGGGTAAGAAAAAGAAAAAAAGAAAAAAAAAGTAGAATTTCTACAAAAACGATAGGATTCTCCTCTATAAGAGGTGACATTCTGATGAGGGCATTATTCGTCTCTATTTTCTCTACCCAGTTATTTTTTAAATCAAAATTTGAATTTAACGATTTTTTAAATTAATAATTACAAACAAAATCTTTTGATGAAAAGTTAGAAACTGCTCTCTTCAATGCGGAATATCTGCAATGACGTATCTTGAACGTTGACATTCAAATATCTGTAAGATGAAAAATTAGTAAAGGTATTTAGACTCTTTTTCTGCTTATTAATCTTGGCTCAACCTTCTGCGCATCTGAATTAGTTTTTCACACAAACTTCCATTATGACTGATTTTCTCGAAACAATGGGGCAAGGACTAATGACTACTATGTGTATGAAATATACGAGTATATATATGTTTTGTATGAAGCGCATGTACGTGGACATATGCATTATACAGACACAAAAGGAGGACTAACTCAGAACTAAGCACACCTTATTATTTCAAATGGAAAACAAACATTCAAACTGATGCCGCGAAAGAGGGAATCGAGGGATTGATGGATCGATGGAAGATGGGCGGGTGGATGGACTGACAGAGGGAAGAACAGTTGATGGGTGGGTGATGAAACTTCTTTTGCATTGTTATTGATACCGACAGAGGACGTAGAGGGCGAGGTAGAAGCCGATGTTGAAGGCGGCTGCCAGGAAGCGGTATACCAGCAGCATGGCAGGCAGCCCTGGAAAGGCCATGGCCATCACCACCACGATCTCCAGCATCATACACACCATCAGCATCTTCTTCCTCCCGAACCTGAAACAATAAAGTGAAAGTGAACAACGACGACGACGATGATGACGATTAAACAACAACAACAACAGCAACAACAACAAGCACAAGAGCAGCAGTAGGCCTACTGGTCACATTAGTAATGTGCAGCATGTAGACACGGCTGTTTTCTTTGTGATTATGAAAAGACTGAAGTCATCATCATTTTCTAATAGGCGAGGGAAACATTTGAGGCAACAAAAGAAGCTTCATGATTATTGCGAAATATTATGTCACGCAGCCGTCATGGGTTAAATTCTTTCCATCCAATAATAGAGTGACGAGCACGGAAGAGTCGTGGAATTGCGTAATGCGAGAGTATACTGTCAGCCTTTTCAACGTGAAAAATAAAGAAAAAAGAGGCCTGTATTTTGACTAGCTTAAGAACGAAAGGTGAACGCGGATAATTATTTGTGTCAAAGACGTGAACGTTACAGGACGCGCCAGATGTTGCAGTTCGTCTTTGCTAAGCAACGATGCTGATGATTACGACAATGAAGGTGATGATGGATGGCCATTTTCTCATATTCGGGGATCTAAAAAAAGAACATCTTCGGTGGCATGTCCTCAGGAGGCTGTCGAACCTGGAGGAGCATACTTTGGCACATGTTGGACAAAACAATGCATGGTCCAGGAAGCTCCAAACGGTCGGTACTGTCTTCCGTGTTCGCTTGCACTCTGTTGGTTGCTCTCCTTGCTACATAACATCTAGTGTTTTGTGTATGCACTT
>JAGGCT020004116.1:2088295-2095795 GCA_017654935.2 Phymorhynchus buccinoides
ATTAATAAGGAGAGGCAAGGAAACTATTGTTAACGATTCTTCTGCGTGTGGGGGAGGGGAGGGGGGCAAGAACTGCGACAGAAGGGACCGATCAAAGCCTGATAGGAGAGAGAGAGAGAGAGAGAGAGAGAGAGAGAGAGAGAGAGAGAGAGAGAGAGAGAGAGAGAGGAGAGAGAGAGAGAGATAGTGAGAGAGAGAGAGAGAGAGAGAGCAGTCAAGGAGGTGGTCAGTCTTTATGATCTGGGGCGGGGTGTAGGGGAAAGGGTGATGGGGTGAGGGACATGAAGGAGGGAGCAGAAAAAGGGGGGGGGGGAGGGAGAGAAGCACATCATGATTAAGAAGAAGAAGAAGAAGAAGAAGAAGAAGAAGAAATAGAAAAGCTGGGTAGCCTTGAAGTATCCCTAGTAATAGCAAAAAGCCTTTTGGGTAATAGTAGCACAGTGCGTCTGGTGTCTTTTATAATATACATACTGTATGTATGTCGAAAGATGACATTGCTGAAATGTTATAAAAGGCAGATTAACCCTTTCACCGCCAAAGTCGCATTTTAATAATAATAAATAATAACAGACAATAATAAATGGCTGACAACTAAACCTGCAGAAAAGGAGGATATCAAACATTTTTGGGGAAAAGGAGCAACGAAATGTCACCGCTTCTGGAATACTTATTCTCGTATTTGGGTCAGTGTGTGGATGCCTCGTGCCTCCATACGTGGAGCTGGACTACCCCGCCCCCCTCCACGAGTCTCTCCCCGTGGGGATACTGGGGGTGGGAGTGGGGTGTCTTTCGTAACAATAGTTCCCCCACCTTCTGGAAGTTCTGGTTCTGTGCTTTTAATCTCCTCTTATCTGCCACTTTCTTTGACTCTGCATTTTCCCTTTGCTTTCTATCATCTACTATCTTTCTGGCTTATTGACTTATTGGCCCATTCTCCTGTCCATATTTTTTTTTTTTTTAATCTTCCAAATATTTTTTTTCATTTGAGCTCCTCCGAAATCGGAATGCGTCGGCTGAATGCAGCGGGGAGACCTGTGAAAACTGAAAACCGGACACATACGTACCTTACTCCATATGGCCTGGGAACGCAGAAGAAGAAGAAGAAGATTCTCGTATTATTCTCCGTTGAAGTGGAGGCAAAACTAAACTTAGCATTCAATATATCTTAAAAGAAAATGACCAAAGTGCAAGCCCGTCAGAAGACAACGAAAGATGAATTCCAACATTACTTTTTCGATAAAACTCGCAGATAATCCAATTAAGTCGAGCAAATGAAGTCGCGGATTTATCTCCCGTGAACCTAACCTGGGTACAGGGGATTTTTCCTCTCACTTTGCACTAGGCCTTGCGGTCTGAACGTGGAGTCTTTCGGATGAGACGATAAACCGAGGTCCTGTGTGCCCATGCACTTAGCACACGTTAAACCCAGTGGCAACGAAAAAGTTGTCATTTAGTCAAAATTTACCCCCCCCCCCCCCCCCCCCCCCCCCCCCTTTCCTTCCTCATCAGTCACGCAAAAATCACATGCAAAAAAATGTAAGTGACCATTCGTTAAGCCTAAAGAAGTTGGCCAACAGATAATCGCATCTTCCTTGTCATTAGCGGCGCCCAGACAAGATATAAAGATGACAAGACAGGGCAACCAGACAGAACGATGACAAGAAAAAGAGACAGAAGAACAGAGAGAGAGAGAGAGAGAGAGAGAGAGAGAGAGAGAGAGAGAGAGAGAGAGAGAGAGAGAGAGAGAGAGAGAGAGAGAGAGAGAGAGAGAGAGTACGAAATAGAATACGAATATGAACTTTTTTAATGAGAGAAATTGGATAAGCTTAGACAGCTTTTTGTTTACACCATGCCCTTAGGCAAAACAAATGACAAGGCAAAAACATGACAAGGAAAAATAACACATAAGCACGCAAAAAAGTGGCAACAAATATAGCATTACATTATTTACATTCAAAATTTAAAGAACACTTTTATAATCTCTCTCTCTCTCCTCTCTCTCTCTCATCTCTCTCCTCTCTCTCTCTCTCTCTCGTCTCTCTCTCTCTCTCTCTCTCTCTCTCTCTCTCACACACACACACACACACCACATTCATCACACACACCCTCATATGCGCACACATACACGCTTACACCCATGATATACATAAGCACGCTCGTAGAGAGAGAGAGAGAGAGAGAGAGAGAGAGGAGAGAGAGAGGAGAGAGAGAGAGAGAGAGAGAGAGAGAGAGAGAGAGAGAGAGAGAGAGGTTGGGGTGGGGAACGGACAGACAGATGATCACAGAGGAGGAGACCAACAGACCAGAAGATGACAGCACGCGCCATGGGACAGACAGATGGGAGACTGGGGAAAGAGCATTAAGCAGCTTAGGATATGAAGGGGAACCAGAATATTCCAAGGAGGAGATTTTAATCTGTAGCAATAAACTACCATAGGGACGAAAAAATGGTAGAATGGGGAAACTCACGAAGGGTTTGGGTTTGGTGATCAAGGTAGAAAAAGGGAAGAAGCGAGCTTTCTGCTCGTAGAGCTTTCATCAAACTACCATAGTTGTTTCCTCACCAGACAGTCTGGGTCTTGCGCCAAGGTCAGGATGACAGTACCTGTCGCAAGGTGTTAGTTAATAATTATAGGCCACAACACACGGAGAGAAAAAAAATATCGATGGCTTGGGGTCAAAACGGACTATCTTTTAGTAGTCCATTGGCGTATTATTGAACATAATAGTTAGGGCACCATATTTTGTATTAATGTCCTGATATCCCAATAATCTTAATGCCATATGATATTGTAATCTTGAGCGACTTTAAGTGATTTTTTTGTAACTACAAAGCAAGTTGCCTGGAGAGTCACATTATTGTAAAAAATCAATATTAAATACTTGTAGCGGTGCCATAGCCGATGAGGTTTAACCGAGGCGTGGTCACCGCCACAGCTATCTGTATTAATAAAAAAATCGGGACTTTACTGGTTTCGTACTGCCTCCGGGCATTGCCTCCAGTATTGTTCCCACCATATTTGTATTTACAAATGTCCCATATGTGTCTGATTCAGATCAAGAGGACGTAAAACACCATTTTCGTCGTCGTCGTCACATTATTGTAGAGAGGCACGATCTTAATGGACTCTTTTGTTGCTACATTAGTTCCCCATGACAGCTTTACCTCTTGCCACCAGAGGGCTCTGAAGTGCATGTCAGCCATTTTCCACTCAGCCATATGAGCCTTTACGACAGAAGAGCTCACCAGAACAAAGACAATTAAGAATTCCTTTTTTTTCACATTCCTTTTTAGAGAAGACTTCCTGTTGAGAATCGACCAACTCTACATCTTAAATCTTTTTCTTTCATTCATCCCCTAGACAATCTCTTCTAAGCGACAGATTGAATGTGACAGAATGTCTTAATGACGACTGAATAAAAGAATGTCCGGCCCCACAAAGGGGTTGAGTCAGGAGACAAAAATATCGTTAGCCACCTTTCAATGTTGAAGTGACAAGCTTCCCAAAATGTTGGCCTTACATCCTTGGAACATAAATTAGCTTGTGAATGGAAACCCCGTTCTCTTAATAATTGGTTCGGTGTGGCGTTGGGCAGTTCAGGAGAAAGCAGAATGGAGTGAACAGAGATTTCCTGCAAGCAATGGTCAAGCCATGGCTGTAATGGTCAGTCAAGGTGTGAGGGACAGAAGGGGTGGTAGAGGGTCACAGTGGGCGGCATAAGGTCAAGAGTGGGCAAGACGTCTGGAAGACGGTCATGTCAACGAGTGTTCGGCGCGTGCTGTGTTGAAAATTTGAATTATTTCTGTATGCCGTGTCTCCAACACAGATGCTGACATGCTGTTAAGATTGACAACTAAAGAAGGCACTATGAAATATGTAAAACCACGGCGAAAGAAGGCACTATAAAATATGTAAAACCACGGCGAAAGAAGGCACTATGAAATATGTAAAACCACGGCGATAGTTGGCATGAAGCTAACGGCTCAAAGTTGTCATAAAATGTATTGAAATATTCAATAACAATGAAATTCAGTGTTGGCTACTGTTTAGTACCGTAATATATAATATCACAACTACGGTGTTGTTGTTTTTATTGATTCAAGTCTATAATAATAATAATAATAATAGTGAATCATTTATATAGCGCATTCCTCCACCAATGTGGAGCTCTATGCGCTTAACAACAACAAAAATTAAGAAGCAACAAATTCAACAACAACACGAAATAATCGCTCACACACATGCAAATAGGCATACACATACACACCCCACCCACACATACACGCACGTACCGGCACATACACACACACACACACACACACACACACACACACACACACACACACACACACACACCACACACACACACACACACACACACACACCGTTACCATCACCACCACTCACCCCACCCAAAAACACAATACAAAATACAATCAGTTGAACAAAGCATCAAACACACACACACTCTACTCTCTCTCTCTCTCTCTCTCTCTCTCTCTCTCTCTCTCTCTCTCTCTCTCTCTCTCTCTCTCTCTCTCTCTCTCTCTCTCTCTCTCTCTCTCTCTCTCTCTCTCTCTCTCTCTCTCCCTCTCTCTCTCTCTCTCTCTCTCTCTCTCTCTCTCGCAACAAAGCTGACGTACACAATGCAGTCAACACACAGTGAAACTAGTATGGGGGGAGGGGAGTGTGTGTGTGAGAATAGAGTCCAGAAGTAATGTGGCCTAAAGGTTGTGATGTAGCTTGAACAGGTGGGTCTTGAGAGCTGATTTGAAACATTGCAAGGACTGGATATGGCGGATTTCGCGTGGTAAGGAGTTCCAAACTGATGGGGCCGAAAAGGAAAAGGAGCGCTCACCAAACATTTTTGTTCGTGTACTAGGAACACAGAGAATTTTGGAATCTGAAGATGACCGCAATTGCCTTGATGGAGTATAGACAGAAAGCATGTCAGAAATGTAGCTAGGGGCATTTCCAGAGAAATAAGAATGACATAGAGTGGAAATTTTGTAGTCAATACGTGCTTTGATGGAAAGCCAATGAAGGGATATCAGGAGTGGTTGAACATGATGATACTTAGAGACCTTGAGGACAAGTCTGGCAGCAGAGTTCTGGACTTTTTGAAGCTTGTCAATGAGGTGTTGGGGGCAGCCATACAAGAGTGAATTACAATAATCTAGTTTAGAGAGAACAAAAGCGCAGACTAGTATTTTAGTAGTATCTATAGACAGGAGATGGCGAATCGTACCAATGCGACGCAGCTCACAGTATGCTGACCGACAGATAGTTTGAACTTGTGAGTCAACACTCATATCTTGAGAGATGTGGAAGCCAAGATTTCTAGCAGAAGGAGAAAAAGGTATTTGAGTGTCACAGACAGAGATGGAATCAGGCTTTGGGTACGAAAGTTTTCTAGATGGAGAGTGGATGAACAAGGCCTCCGTTTTGTCGTCATTCAGCTTCAGTTTGTTTTGTAGCATCCATGATTTGATGTTGCGAATGCAGAATTCAAGTGAAGATATAGAAGGAAGAATGGTAGATGGGGATACAGGCTTGTGGAGTTGTGTATCATCAGCAAAAGACTGAGAATCAACTGAATGAGAAGTGATCAACTCGGACAGGGGTTTAGTGTACATGATGAAGAGGACTGGTCCAAGTACTGAGCCTTGAGGAACCCCACATGTGAGGCCAACCATTGCAGAAGATGAGTCATTGATGGAGACAGACTGAGTTCGACCAGAAAGGTAAGACGAGAACCATGACAGAGCAGTGCTTGATATTCCATAGGTGATTTGAAGCCTCTTAAGGAGTATATGGTGGTCAATAGTATCAAAAGCAGCTGAAAGATCCAAAAGAGTTAATATAGATGCGTCACCAGAGTCAAGAGCTAAGAGAATGTCATTAGTTACTTTCAACAGTGCCGTTTCAGTGCTGTGAAATGGCCTGTACGCTGATTGTGAACGACTGATGAGTTTATGTTCATTGAGATAGCCTAGGAGTTGATGAAGAACTAATTTCTCAATGATTTTTGATATGAAAGAGAGGTTGGATATAGGCCTATAGTTCTTGAGAGTGTTTGGGTCAAGGGATGATTTCTTTAGAAGTGGTTTGACAATGGCAGTTTTCAACACAGATGGAAAGGAGCCAGATGTCAGAGAGTTGTTGACAATATGGGTGAGAGTAGGGAGTAGTTCATCAAGATACTCTATGAAAAGTGGCGTCGGTATAGGGTCAAGAGGACAGGAAGTGGGTTTAGCTTTTAGAATGATCTTCTTCAATTCAAAGGCAGTAACTGGCTGAAATTCCAAGCAGGCCTAATATAGAATCTTAAGGGCCGGCTACACATCAACTAATATCGTACGACTGTACGGTACGATTCGATCACGTGGTCTCGAAGCGCGAATCAAATTTGTTCTTCGAGACCACGTGATCGAATCGCATCGTACAGTCGTACAATATTAGTTGACGTGTAGAAGGCCCTTAAAGTAACTAAAATAAAGGGCATCGCCTATGGGTCATAAGACGTGATCTATCAGGGTTTTTGTTTTTACAAATATACTGCTTTTCATCAAGAGATATGCCGAACACACACACACACACACACACACACACACACACACACACACACACATACACACACACACACACACACCACACACACACACACACACACACACACACACACACACACACACACACACACACAACACACACACACACACACACACACGCGCGCGCGCGCGCGCGCGCGCGTGCGCGGCTCTAGGGACCCCAAGTCTTCTCCTAGCTGCAACAATAATAATACAGTAGTGTCCTGACGAAAGATCCGAGCAAGTGACTTAAAGACCCACCACGTCACGTGTCAAAATCACGGTTTTCACGTGTTTTCCCTCTTACAGCTGGTAAGAAATCATAAGAAATGTTTCCCAGCATAAGAGGGAATGTGACACGTGACGTGGGGGGTCTTTAAAACGTGCATGGTGTATGCATGATGTCCTATGCTATGTTAGACGCCTGACCAGCGAACCTCATTGTGTGGTCGTGAAGTGACCCGTGACGTATGATGTCTAAGTTTTTCTGTTGTCAGACCAGAGGTAGCCTACTCCTGGGTTAAGTTTCTCTAGATAACGGTCGCCGCGCGAATAACGCTTACGCCAAACGGGGCCTAAGAAACAACATAAACGTTTGCTATGGTCAGATAACTCTTTAAGCTTACTTTTCATTTTTGGGAGAGAGAAAAGGGTTGCTATCATAAGGGAGATAAATCATACCTCTCTGTCAGTTTGTACAAAGTTTTCGATTCCACCCAAGTTTATTTGTGTGCAGAAAATTAAATTTGCACTATATTATGCCATCTAACATGATGAAAATTAAGAAAGAGCACCCCAAAACACTTGCGTTTGTTTGCGTCCGGGGGAGAGCAGCCCGAATTTTACAGAGATAAGTCTATGTGACTTGAATATACCAAATGCCCCCCAAAATATCAACTATACTAATG
>JAGGCT020004116.1:2105795-2145022 GCA_017654935.2 Phymorhynchus buccinoides
GCGCGGCCTAGCCTGAGTCAGCCCCCGTTGGCATGCTAAGCTTATCCGTGAGCTCCCGTTTCGTGTTCACCACATTAGGGCCTATAAGGGCCTAGACTAGTAGGCCTACGTGGCAGAAAGGACCTGGCAGAAATGTGCCTGCAATAGCCTTTGAGGATGAGTGCAAGAGTCATGTCTTTTGTTTTGTGAAAGAAGAAATACAAAAGATAATGTAAGCCTCATGCAGGCCTACAATTAACTGAACACTCAAAGGGCTTTAGCTGGGGCAAACCCACGGAAAACTGGGCCTGTGTTGCGGGGGGTGGGGGGGTGGTGGGGGGGGGGGGGGGGGGGGGGGTGGGGTGGGGGGGGGGGGGGGGGGTGGGGGGGGGGGGGTGGGGGGACGGGGTTAGGGTTAGGGTTGGATCAGTTGGAAGTTGCAAAGCAAAACGGAGTGATAGAAACGGGCCTATAAGTGCCAAGTCTGTATTCACAAGTTTTCTGTATGTGTGTGTGGTGTGTGTGTGTGTTTTGTGTGTGTGTGTGTGTGTGCGCGCGTATGTGTGTGTGTGTGTGTGTGTGTGTGTGTGGTGTGTGTGTGTGTGTGTGTGTGTGTGTGTGCGTGTGTGCGTGTGCAGTGTGTGTGTGTGTGTGTGTGTTGTGGTGTGTGTGTGTGTGTGTGTGTATGCGCGTGTGTTGCGCGTGTGCGTGTGTTTACATGTGCACGTTCTTCTTTTTTCTTTCTTATTGTGTGCCCCTTGCAAAGAATGTGCAGAATATTTGTGGTAACATTCTTGGAATTTTCCTTAGGGGGTTCCCAGTTTTGATGTCGTTAATTCTAGCTTTAGACAGCAAGCTCCATATAATGTGAAACCATTTGCTTTTAAAACTTATCACATTTCATTACTTCAAGTCAATTTGTTTTGCATGTGCTTCACTAGGTTATATAACATCTTTGTAGTAAACGTTCTAAATGTTCAACGTGAGGTTTCCAAAGTGTACAGTCACTAATTCTATTTTTAGACAGTAAACTCCATAAAATGTGAAACAAAATATTTTAAAAAAACTGATATTTTTTATCATTGCAATCCATTTGATGCTTTAGAATCGAATCTTCCTCAATTCCACAGTTGTGACATTAATATATTATTTTCTTGACAGTGAAATATAAACTAGGATGTAAAACAACATTTTTTTTAATAACTGCAAGCCACTTGTTGCAAGTAATGCGTTAGGATGTGTAGAAACTTTATGTGAACGTTCTTAAAAGTTTCTTTCGAAATTCCCAAGTCATTGATATGATCCTACGTTTAGGCTGCAAACTTTATGCTATGTGTAAAATAAAATATTATAAAAGACCTGGTCTGTTTTGATCCCTTTAGCCACGTTTTTGTTGCATTTAATGTATTAAGATCTGTTGAATATGTTGATCTGTTGAATATTTGAGTGAACGTTTCCAACATTTCTCGCTATGATTTCCCAGTTATGACATAATTATTTCAATTTTAAGACCATGAACTCTATATTGTGTGAAAACGACAACATTACTGAACATCTTATTTGATCACTACAAGCCAGTTTTAACTACATGTGATGCACAAGGATGTGTAGAATATTTGTGGAAAATGCCCAGAATATGTGCTTGGAATGTTGAGTTATGAAACCATTCATTTCATTTTAGACTGCAAACTCTATGTGATATATACAATATATCCCCCCCCCAAACCCAAATCCCAATACCTTTTTATTACTGCAATCCAGCTTTTGTTGTCTATGATGCATTAGGGTGTGTCGAATCTTTGTGTGAAACAGCACCCCCCCCCCCCCTTTGCAGACCCCCCCCCCCCCCCCCCCCCCCCAACCCCCCCCTCCCCCCCCAACTTCCCTTTGGGATTTTCCCAAGCCCCCCCCCCCCCCCCCCCCCCCCCCCCCCCCCCCCCCCCCCCCACCAATATAGAGTTTGTATCAGCACAAAAGTAAATGACATCATAACTGGGAAATCAAAGGAAGAAATTCTGTGAAATCTAGACATCCTAACATTCTAGACATCCTGATATAGTGAAGGCATCAAACACTGGCCTGAAGTGAACAAAACAGGTCAGGTTTGTAAGCATTGTTTTCTGCAGCCTAAAAGTGTAATGAATGACGCCTTAACAGTAGACTTTCAAAGGTAACTTTTAAGAATGTTCACACAAAGTTTCTACACGAATCAAAACGTTGCATTGTCGCTTGCAGACCTGTACAAACCAGCACCATGAGCCAATCGTCACAGAGTTCTAGAGGAGCACCACAAAACAGCAACAATCCTAAAGAACCAGGCTGCGGCTCAGAGGACCAACAGCAGCCTGCAGAGATGATGCCAGCTCCCCAGGAGCAGATGCTCTCTGTGCTCAACAGGTTCGGTCTGTATCAAAAACGATTGCTGCTGATGGCCTTTCTTCCTGTCATCATGGCTGGCTACACCTCCATGTCCGGCACCATCGCCTTGGATTCACCCAAGCATAGGTGAGAGGAAGATTAAGTCAGTTGATCAGTTGGTTGGTTGGCTGGTTCGTAGATTAGTTAGTTGGCTGGATGAGTGGTTGGTAAACTTGGCTGGTTTGTTATTCCTTGCACCCACCTACATGTTCTTAAGGAGGAGGAAAGGGTCGGGATGGAAATACCCCACAACACTATGCTTTCTCTCTCTCTCTGTGTGTCTCAATCTGTCTCTTTCTCTGTCTGTCTCTATATCTGTCTCTCTGTATATGTTTGTTTTGTCTGTCTGTCTGTCTGTCTGTTTGTCTGTCTCTCTCTCTCTCTCTCTCCGATCTCTCTCTCTCTCTCTCTCTCTCTCTCTCTCTCGGACTTCTCTCTCTCTCTCTCTCTCTCTCTCTCTCTCTCTCAGATCTCAGGCTCTCTTCTCTCTCAATCGTAATTCAGATGAAGAGTGCCAGGTCTGGTCAACGACACCTATTCCATTCATCTCTCTCTCTCTCTCTCTCTCTCCTCTCTCTCTCTCTCTCTCTCTCTCTCTCTCTCTCTCTCTCTCTCTCTCTCTCTCTCTCTCTGTCTCTCTCTCTCTCTCTCTCTCTCTCTCTCTCTCTCTCTCTCTCTCTCTCTCTCTCTCTCTCTCTCTCTCTCTCTCTCTCTCTCTCTCTCTCTCTCCTCCCTCTCATTGTTCAGATGCAGAGTGCCAGAGGTCTGGTCAACGACACCTATTCCATTCATCTCTCTCTCTCTCTCTCTCTCTCTCTCTCTCTCTCTCTCTCTCTCTCTCTCTCTCTCTCTCTCTCTCTCTCTCTCTCATCTCTCTCTCTCTCTCTCTCTCTAAGAAAAAGGGGGAGGGGGTGGGGAGTCAGGGGGGGGGGGAGGAGGAATAACAGTTTCTGGTATATTGCTTGCCAAATTGTGCATGATTTTTTCGGCGTATTCTATGTTATTTTTCTTATTTGTTATCGCCCCTACCCCACTGTTCCGTTTGACATGGGCAGATGGCCCAGTTCATTAAATCGTTGTTCTTGTTCTTGTTCTCTCTGTCTCTCTCTCTCTCTCTCTCTCTCTCTCTCTCCCTCATCTTCTCTCCCTCTCTCTCTCTCTCTCCCCTCTCCTCCCTCATCTCTTCTCTCTCTCTCTCTTCTCTTCTCTCTCTCCCTCTCTCTTCTCATCTCTCTCTCTCGCCTCTCTCTCTCTCTCTCTCTCTCTCCCTCTCTCTCTCTCTCCCTCCCTCTCTCCCCCTCCTCTCTCTCTCTCCCTCTCTCTCCCACCTCTCTCTCTCTCTCTCTCTCTCTAACTCTCTCTCTCTCTCCTCTCTCTCTCTCTCTGATCTCTCTCTCTCTCTCTCTCTCTCTCTCTGTTCAGATGCAGAGTGCCAGGTCTGGTCAACGACACCTATTCCATTCAGAGCGAAGCACACAGAACGCTGGTCAACCTCTCCATCCCCATGACGTCATCAGATGATGACGTCAGCTATTCCAAGTGTAACGTCTACAAGGACCGTGACGTCATTAACACAACGTCTGATAACGACACAGAGCCCTGTGACAGATGGGTGTATGACGACAGCGATTTTGACAGAACCATCATCACTCAGGTCTGTTTCTAATCTAAAATCGCTTAAAAACCTAGTATATTAGAATGATGAAATGTTGATTTCTGTACCTTTTGGTAATAAGATTGAAAAATAAAGGCTCAAAGGTACCTTTTCCTTTACCCTTTATTGTTCAATCCTAGTACATTAGAGTTTTTGTAAAAGCCAAGTCAGCAACAACAACAAAAGTAGAATGATCATGTTAAGCAAGAAATCCGAATAAGATTTTGTAAAACAAACATTTCTTAATTTAATATTGAAACATTGAAGAATGGTTTTAAAAAAAAGCTTATACAGTGCAAATATAGCCTACAATCTACCCTGTTTCAGTGTCCAAAAAAATCTATTGAACATGTGGGCTTAAGATGGATATAAATTTAAACCATGTTTGTTTCTGAATGAAAATCCAGACTTGCACCATTTGGTTCCAAAGGCAGATACAAAGAGAGACAGACAGAAGATAGTGGACGATAGTGAGAAAATGAAAAGGCAGAGTTAGAGAGAGAGACAGAGTAGAGGCAGTTACTAGCACAGAGCTTCCAGAAGGTGGGGGAACTCCTTGTACTGAAACACCCCCCATACAGGGAGACACTCGTGGAGAGGGTGTGAGTTTGTGTGGCGCGAGAGTTGTCCAGCTCTCTGTGTGGAGGCACTGCCCCCAATTATATTTTCAAATAATGTTATCCCATACAATATCCTTAGTTTAATAAAAAAAAGCCTAACTGTACCAATTAGGAAAGAACAATGAACATTCCAGTGAATGAACTGTATTTCAGTTCGACCTGGTGTGTGAGGACAAAGGGTTCAGGGCCAAGGTCAACATGATGTACATGCTGGGACTGTTGGTGGGCTCCTTGGTGTCTGGAATGCTCTGCGACAGTACGTACGTACATTTGCCTACTCTGTTTCAATACCTAAGCTGTGACATACAGTCAGAGACAGCCAGATGGTTCGTCAATGCAAAGTGCTCATATCTGGAATTCTCAATCACAAAACACAGAGATTTTAGTAAAAAGAAAAGCTAACATTTAGTACAAAGGTGTATTGACACATAAAGAACACACAATGTCTTATTTAGCACGAAGAGAAGCTGCAGAGGACAAGTGCAGATGGAAGAAAGCACCGCTTGTTTCTAATGCCTCTTCGCGGGGCCAGGATTCCTTTGCCCATCATGTGCCACATGGTGCTGCGCCCGGGTTTGCCATCAAGGACGCTTTATCCATTGATGCGAGGAATTCATCATAATCCTTATCATAATCATCTTTGTCTTCTTTGTCATCGACTTTGTTCACTTTTCTTTTGTTGTTTCAGGTTCGGGAGGAAGAAGGTGCTGATGGTGTGTATGATGCTGGAGATCGTGGTGGTGATGGCCATGGCCTTTCCAGGGCTGCCTGCCATGCTGCTGGTATACCGCTTCCTGGCAGCCGCCTTCAACATCGGCTTCTACCTCGCCCTCTACGTCCTCTGTCGGTATCAATAACAAAGCAAAAGAAGTCTTATCACCCATCGTTCATCTGTCCCTCCATCTGTCAGTCCATCCACCCACCCATCTGCCATTGATCCATCAATCCTCGTTACCTCGATTCACTCTTTCTCGGCATCCATTTGAATGTATGATGTCTCTTTCAAATTCTGATTCATTCCTCCTTCAGCGTCTGTATTATGAATATGTCCACGTATATTTCTTGCATATAGTAGTCATTATTCCTTGCCCCATTGTTTCTAAAAACAATGGAGTACACATGGTAATGGATAAAAACCAATCATTATGTTTTTATGTGTATGATCAACTAAGATGTAGAGAAGGTCGAGCCAAGATTCCTAAAATATATACGCAAAAAAGAGTTTAAGTACCTTTACTAGTTTTTCATTTTACAGATATTTGAATCTCGGCGTTCACGATACGTCATTGCAGACATTCCACCTTGAAGAGAGCAGTTTTTGACTTTTCATCAAAAGATTTTGCTTTTAAATAATAAAATAAAATCGTTTAATTTAAATTTTATTTTTAAATTTTGATGGATAAAGACGAATATTCCCAAATTAGAATGTTGATTTCTTTTTCAGAGCCATTGACTAGTTTTCTTGCTTTTGTTCAAAACCATGCTTTGGACACATATCGGGTTTGCACTTATTTGATTATGCGTGCAGGCCTGGAGTTCATGGGCACATCAGACAGGACATTGGCAGGGACGCTGATGTCGGCTATTATGCCGTTCGGCTCGTTGCTCAACGCCGGCCTCTCCTACGTCATCAGGGACTGGAGGTGGCTGCAGATCCTCAACGGAGCACCCTTCATCATTCTCATCGGCTACTGGTGGTAGGATGTATCAACCTATCTGCATTTCTTATTCCTTTCTTTATTCAGACATAATGGACTGGAGGTGGCTGCAGATCCTCAACAGACATCGTTCTCATGGCTACTGGTGGTAGGATGAGGTGGTTGCAGATCCTCAACGGAGCTCCCTTCATCGTTCTCATCAGCTACTGGTGGTAGGATGTGCATCAGCTTATTTGCATTCTTTATTCCTTTGTTGACTATACTTAAAACTTACTTACTTCAGCCCATTGCCCCCAGTGGAGCATAGGCCATCGACGAAACTCCGCCATCTCTCTCGGTTCTGGGCATCTCGCCCAATGCTGTTCCAGCTGGTTCTTTCACTCTCTAGTTCTGCCAGGGTGTTTCGCATCCAGCTGTTGCATGATCGTCCTCTCCTCCGCGTCCCCTGGGGGTTCCAGGTCAGGGGCCTGGCGTGTGGTGCTGGATGCTGGTTTCCTAAGGGTGTGTCCAATCCAGCCCCACTTCCTCTGTATAATCTGCTTGGCCACTGGTTCCTGTCCCGCCTGCTGCCACTGATCTTCATTTCTTATCTTCTCTGGCCATCTGATGTTGTAGATTCGCCTCACACATGTGTTTATCAATGTCTGGATCTTGTGCACAGTTGACTTTGTTGTTCTCCATGTTTTGCATCCATACAGTAGCATTGATTTGACATTGGAATTAAAGATGTGGAGGTCGGTTGTCATACAAGTTCTTCTTGAGGCCCAGATGTTCTTCAGCATCAGACATGCCACTCTTGCTTTTCCAATTCTGGATATGACATCCTAGTCAGTCCCTCACTGTTTATCCACCACACTTCCAAGGTACACAAATGATTCCAGCTCTCTGATGGGCTCTCCACTGACTATGAGTGATGTGTTGGCAATTGTGTTAAAAAAAGGATTTGGGCGCTTCACAAGGGGCAACATGCAGTGCATGTCTCTGTGTTTGTGTACATCTTTGTCATCTTAAGCTGTTTCCTTGGACTTTTACTTGAGTGAAGGTGGACTATAAGTGGGGAAAGATGAAGAGTTTGACATTTGTGAAGTTTTTAGTGATCATCTTGATTTTATTTCGGACCTGTGTTTTTACTGTGTTTGTGTCACCTTGTGAGAGAAATGGCGGACAGCAGGAAGGTAGCACAGGCGCCTTACGTTATGATCGTGAGTTTTTACTCCGCTTACATACTGCCCATGATATTTCTGCGATTTCTGGATACTTATTCCCTGCTGAACTCTGATAGATGAGAGAGAGAATGAGAGAGTGACTGGAAAGACGAAAGAACGAAAGAGAGGACAGAGAGGAGGAGTGAGGAGAAAAATGAGAAGGAACAGGACTAAACTTCCACTTCCAACAATGATCTTGTCAAACGTTTGTTCGATCAATCCCAATGGACAGAACTGCAATTTGGATGAAATTCGGGTAAATACTCAGTCTTTAAATGAATACAGGAACTCGTGCCTGCTTTGTTTTACAGAAACGTGGTTATGCGAGAAAGTCAGTGATGATTGTGTGTTGATTGATGGATTTGGTGTGCCGTATAGAGTGGATAGAGATTGTGAGAAAGTTGGAAAGAAGAAAGGCGGTGGCGTGTGCCTGTACGTGAATGAAAGCTGGTGTGACAGGGCGAATGTGTCAGCGAAAAAGAGAGTGTGTACGAATGACGTTGAACTGATCTCAGTATCTGTAAGACCCAAATATCTTCCCCGTGAATTTAAGACCCAAATATCTTCCCCATGTGTTCGTGACTCTTGTGTATGCTCCAGTCTTCGACCAAGCCTCTGCTGCACGTGCGGGAAGGGAGATAACTGCTGCTGTTCATGACCTACAACTGATTTCTGCTGACGCCCCTTGTTTTATCCTCGGTGATTTTAACCAATGTGATTTAAGAAAACGTTGCCCTCTTTTAAACAGTACGTGACATGCAACACCAGACAAGACAAAGCAATCGACCTTTGTTACGGCAATGTTCCGCATGCTTACCATTCTCTTCCTCCCCCCTCTGTTGGCGCTTCTGACCACAACACAGTTCATTTAATCCATGCATACAGACCCAAAATCCAAACCGAACCCATTGTGAAAAAGAGTGTGAAAGTGTGGATGACTGAGAGTGTGGAAGAGTTGAAAGGGTGTCTTGAATGTACTGATTGGAGTGTGCTTGTTGATTCATGTGATGATGTTCATGAGGCTGCTGATGTTGTGACATGTTATATTCGTTTTTGTGAAGAAAATGTCATCCCTACTAAGACCATTAAACTGTTCCCAAATAACAAACCATGAATAGTCAAATCAGTCAAAACAACTTTAAACAGGAAAAAAGTAGCGTTTTAGTCAGTAGATAAAGCCAAGAGAAAAGTAGTGCAGAAAGAGCTTAGAGGGGAATTACGTAGAGGGCAGAGGGAATCCAAAGAGAAAGTAGAACATCAGTTTCAGACAGGCAATGTGAAGGACGCTTGGGACGGGTTGAAAATTCTTACTGGGGAGACTAGAAACGTGAAAAGCACTAACTCTATGACAGCAGATGAACAGTACGCTTTTTCAAACGAGTTAAACGAATTTTATTGTCGTTTTGAAAGAAAAGATTTGGAGCCAGAACTTAACAAAATGTTAACCAGTTTAAAAGATCAGATAAAAAAACCCGGTTATGAAACAGATTGAGACCAGTCCAGATGTTGTGAAACCTTTGTTCTCTAAACTGAATGTTAGAAAAGCGGAAGGCCCAGACACAATCCATGAGACTTTTGAAAACCTGTGTATCTCAACTGTGTGATGTTTTTACTACTATTTTTAACCGGTCTTTAAGAATGTGTGCTGTTCCCAATATTTGGGAAAACTCCACCATTTACCCAGTCCCTAAGAAAAAGGACCCTGTTGCTCTAAATGATTAATTGCCATGTCGCCCCTAAGCTCTGTTGTGATGAAATTTTTGGTAATTTGTTTTGGACGCCTTTTTAACTTTACTAGCCAAATCCGACCCTCTTAAGTTTTTCTTACAAGTCTCAACAGGTACTGATGATTCGCTTTTAACTCTGGCTTCACAACGCTTTTATTCATTTAAATGATTCAAAGGATCTTTTGTTCGTGTTCTTTTTTAATATGACTTTTTCCTCAGCTTTAATACAATCCATCGCACCTTTTAGCCATGAAACATGTAGACCTCCATGGTTGATCCTAACCGACTCTCCTGGCTTGTGAACTTTCTCCTCAACAGAACCCATCAGTCCACTATCAGTTGTACTACTCCTTTCACACTCCTACTTCAACCGCGCTCCCAAGGTCTGTCGCTCTCTCCTGTTCTGTTCCCCTTACACAAATGACGGTCAAGGTAGCTGAAAATATTCCCATTACTAATATTCTACGATTTCTGCGATTGTAAGATTCTTTCTAATTCTGATTCTTCACTATGTGATGAAATAGCCGAAATTCTCCCTCTGGTGCAAAGAAAATTATCTGGATCTTAATATTGTCAAAACGTAAAGAAATGTTAGTTTGATTTTCGAAGGATCTCCGCTGCCGTTCCGAATGTGGTCATTGATGGTCAGCTGTGACAGAGTTTACTGAATACAAATATTTAGGAACCAACAAACTGACTTTTAATTAAAAACACAGAGTGATTCACAGAAGTGCCAATCAAGAATGTTTAACTTTAGCAGAGACTTAGAATATTGGCATTGATTCTGGTATGTGTTACCCCAATTATCGCTCCCGCATTGAGTCCTTGCTCACTTTGTCTTTTATTTGTTGGTTCGGGATTTGAGTGTGGGAGTAAGAGAAGTGTTCGCCAACTATGTAGTGAATGTGTGCAAGCAAGTTGTTGGATGAGAGAGACTGGGGGGGGGGGGGGGAATGCTAAGAGTCGATGAAAGATGCGCAGCAGAAGGCCTGGCGATTGCAATTGATACTTTCTCATGTTTTAAACAAACGACTATGATCTTTTACCATCGGGACGCCGCTACAAACTATTAAAGCTGAAATCCCTGGCCCAGAAATATTTTATCCTTCCTCTATCCATTTTTCTTACCCATCAAGAACTTTTAAATGTGTCTTTCTTACTGATCGCACAACATGTTTGTTTAAGTAAAGTGTGAGTGTATGGGATGGGAGGGGAGGGGTGAAACAGAGTTGTGTCAACCCTGATGGTTGCAATGCTTTTTCTACTGTGATTTTGTCTTTGGTGCAATTAATATACATGTTGTTTGCATTTTAAATTGTGATTGTTTTGTGTGTAAAAAAACACACTTCTTTTTAATTTCTATTCTATGCGTTTTTTTTTATTAACCTTGTACAAATATGTTAATCATGTGTGCTCATATCTTTAATCTTCTTTGCGATAATTATAATTATAACCGTTCAATGTATTTTATTGTATGTTAAATGTCGTGTCTATGTTAGAAAAGTGTGGCACCTGCACGCAATTTTCTCTTTGTCAGAGATAATAGATGTTTTGATTTGATTTGATTTGATCTCAAGGCTCTGTCTCTTCATTAGTTGATCTGAGCCCTACCAATGCTGATTTGGTTGTCATGCGAGTGGTTTTGTCTGCATCCGGGTGTGGTTGTGGGAGAGGAGTGTCAATTCTCGGCAACAGTCAAGGTCGCCAGTTGCTTCCATAAGTCCATGTATGCAGTTGTTCTTGCCCGCTGGGGTTATCCTTCATTATCCAATCTTATGAACAAAAAGTAAAATAACGTTGACACACAGACCCCTGGCGGGACATCCAGTCTTTAACTTCAAAGCTGTCTGACACTCTGACCTGGCATGGGATACCCTGCGCTCCATTCCTTGTATGTGCATCTGATGAGAGCGATGATTTATCGGGTACTCCATAGTGCCTCAACAGCTTCCACAGTATTATCTGTCCATAAATGTGGACTATAACCTACGACGTTTGCCTGTTGTTTCATCCTTTTGTGTCACTCTTTGTCCTTTTCTGCTTTTTTAGGCTAATTGACTTAGTCCTCCAAGATGGCTGCTAACCAAGTCACGTGAAAGAAGCTGGAAAGTCCATCTCCAAGGTCATGAGGTCAAAAAGACCAGCCGTTGACCTTACTTCCATGATAGATTCATGAGCCATGTCTAGCTCCCCATGACCCAAGCAACAAACAGAACCAAGCAGCACGTTTGCACGTGAAAGTGGCCAGGTCATCCAGCATCAGAGATACGTTTGCTAAGGGGGACCACTCCATCCAACGTGGAAATGAGCATTGATGGAGGATGACACGGAGAACAATGAAGGGGCAAGACACGAGAGGAACCCAACGTGTCTCCAGAAAGTCCCTTCAAGCTTTCAAGTACCCTAACCCTCGTCGCCAGAACCGGCCATCAAGCTTCGTCAACTGGTAAACGAAATGTGTACATATGTTCAGTTTCAATTATCTGTGCCGTTTAAAAGTAACTGTCTTATACTGTAGGCCTAAATCGCGTTTCTATCCTCACCCCATTTATGGAATCTATGCTATCGTCTTTGTCTGTCATGTTTCTTATGTCTGTCTGTTTATGAACATTTAGCTAATCTAAAAGGCTACTGTAACTAGAATGGTGCATCTGTTTTACGGTAATTTTACTCGCTCCTATAAGAAACTCGATTTGAAGAAACGAACAGAAAAGCTCAAGAAAAAACATTTTCCATCAACATACTCACATGTTCTGTGTCATTTCAAAAGTGTATTTATCTGTAAGAAGGTGGTTTATTGTTGAACACTTTCACTGACAATTATAGTTTGGGTGTTTGGAATGAAATCATGAGAAAAACCAATTGTATGCAATAACTTTCAATAATGCCTGAGGATGGTAACAACAAAGATATAGTTTTTTTCTTAGGGTTTGCTTTAAGGACATCAATATGCATATGGTACTCCCCAATCCATGAATAGCCTATTTAAAACCTTGCTATTTGAAACGACCTGTGACTTAAAATTGTTATGTTTGTTCAGAGACACAAAGGGATCTAGATTTGTTTCAACAAATACGAAATAACTGTATATAATTTAAATGACTGTACTTTTAAATGACTTTAAATAACACGTTTAATAACATGTAGCTCAGTCATTACCCCCCAGAGCATGCATTCATAAGGTAGGTAAGGAGGAAGGGGGTGAAAGGACCAATTTTTAGACATATTTGCTAATGCGTTGCAACCTAATTATGGCGTGTTATTGGGAATTGAAAACAATAACGTATATCGTCATTTCACGAATGGGCAAACCATTTTGCCAGTTTCAATGAATGGACAATATCACTGATTGGGCGTACCGCATGTTGACATTGACCTTTACTGTTATGAACCTGGTCGTTCCTTCTCCAGGTCTGCAGTCAGCATGACGACTAACTGCCTGAGTCCGAACGTGGCCCAATCTGGATGGTCAGCATACGCCTCAACGTTCATCTTCTCCAGCTGGTAAGGTGATAGGCTCCTCGCTCCGTGGCCTCTGCTCCACAGACGGGGCCGGAGCGCACACCTGCGCCGCCATGTTGCTTTCTTGCGTTGCTGCCTGCGACCATTTTTGCTGTCATGCCTCGGCAGCTCGGGTAAATAAGTTTTTTTTTTATTGACATTGTTTTATCTATTTTAGTTGAAATTTTCCCCAAAGGGCCTAGCATAACTGGAACTCAATTACCTTTATGGTAAATCAAAGGAATTGATAGGATATGAAAAAGATTATAATACGATATAACAAAAGGGGTATGTAGTAGAGGTGTGTGAGAGAGGAGAGTGAGTGATGTCAATCAAAAGATGGGAAGGAGCATGCACACACGGCACATATGCACCTGACATAGACGAAACGACACACAATACTACGCGGTGATGATGATGAGAATGATGATGCTGATGAGTGATGATTATGATGATGATTATGATGAGATGATTATATTATGATGAATTATACTAATTGTTTTAGTTGATGATATGCTGTTTGTTGTTGTTGTTTGTTGTTGTTGTTGTTGTTCTTATTGTTGTGTTGATGATGAGATCATGACAATGATTGACGGCGATATGATTTGATGATACTTTTCAGAGCTGTCCTGGCTGACGCACCTTTCTGATGATTCTGGGGTAGTCTGGGCACAGCGCTGCCTTCTTGCATCTGCACGGTGTACCTCTGTCTGGAGAGCTCTTCCCCCCGTCATCAGGAACATCGGGTAGGTACTCCTCAACCGCGGCCAGTAGTGGCTACTGCCCTGTCTCCATACATCGCTGACCTTGGTCAATTTTCCATAGTTGTCTCTAGTTTACAAGACGTGTTTCCCCGCTGCGAACGTTCTGCATCTAAGTATGGCGCGTGTACGAATTTCCACTTATTATCCCATTTTGACAATTTACAATTACAATCAACAAATAATACAATGTAATCATCAAACAGCAAAGAAACATGTATTCATATACAATAACTTATTACCGAAGAACAAGTTATTAGGACGTTGGTTGAAGAAAAACAAATAATGAAAGGATCGAAACGATGTCTCCGTCTATGGGGATCCGGGGTTCTTTCGTACAAATAGTTCCCCTACCTTCTGGAAGTTCTGTGCTTGTAGCTTCCTCTAATCTGTCACTCTCTTTGTACTCTGCCTTTTCCCTTTGCTTACTGTCATCGCTTTTCTTTTACTGGTCTTCTCATGCCTTGTTTCTAAAATTCTTACAAAGATTTCTTCAGCCGAGGTCGGTACATGCATGGCCTAACTATTTTCTTATGTAGCGGTAATAACGGCAGCATGACGCAATCTAACGCTCATATGAACGAGGAGACCTTTCTGAGCGAACGAAGAATAAGATTAAGACGAAGAAAGTACGATTCCTGAACAACAGCTAAAAATATAAATGTTTGATTTTGTATATAATGAATGTTCAGTAAAGAATGAATTTATTCGGGTTTTTTTTTTAGAACAATGAGAACAGTAGATTTGTTTCTAGATATGTTGCAAGCGTTTCTGGGCGCTTGATGTTGTCACAGTGGCCCAAGACTTGAAGACATTCAAATACACCGGATAAAAAATCATGTTTTATTATAAATATAAACATAACATTTGTTACATGGGAAAAGACGTTACTTAAAGTAAAGGTCACGTTGAAAGTACTTTCATGATACGTCAAACTCTATTCATAAGACCCTCCGTTAAAGACGCCTCTCATTTTAAGACTGAGTTGTTTTGGAACAGATCAATAATAGCTCACTATATTTTATATATGTATGACTGTATCAAAAAGCTGTATATCACCCGAAAAAACTGATTATGAATGCACAGAATAAGAAGAACGATGCATGATATGCTATTCCTTTTTAGCAGTGTTTGCTCTATCTGGGTTGTTTAATCAGGCATCATATTGACGGAGTCGCATCCGCTTAAATATCTGCGGAAATGGCCCCGGGCAAAGCCAAAGAACCATAGTCCAGAGTAAGAATACTGAATCACCACAACATGAACCAACATGGCATAATAGATTTGTTAGAATCACTTCAGAATGCTATTTGACGGTTAAATCCACTCATGAAACAACTCTGGCACCAGAAACACATTCTCTGCCACAAGTCTTAAATCTGGCAGGAAATTTGCAAATCCTCTGACAGTTTCTGGATGCCTGTAATCTCCACATATTAAAGAATATAATGCTAACCTCTCGCTTTCTATGTGTTGTGCAGTCTCTCTATATTGAAGGAAGTACGTTTTACCTCTCACTTTGTTTGTGCAGCTCTCTCTACATTGAGACGAGACGTTTACATCTACTCTGTTTGTGGTGCATCCCTCTCGGATTGACAGGAAGAGTTACCTCTACTCTGTGTGTTTGCGCCCTCTCTACATTGAAGGAAGACGTTACCTCTCACTCTGTGTCTGCAGTCTCATCTACCATTGGGAGGAGCGTTTACCTCTCACTCTGTGTGTTGTGGCAGTCTCTCTACATTGAGAGGAAACGTTACCTCTCACTCTCCTGTGTTGTGCAGTCTACTCTACTATTGAGACTAAGAACGTTACCTCTCACTCTGTGTGTATGTGCATTCCGCATCTACATTCTGTGTGTTGTGCAGTCTCTCTACATTGAAGGGAAGACGTTACCTCTCACTCTCTGTGTTGTGCAGTCTCTCTACATTGAAGGGAAGACGTTACCTCTCACTCTCTGTGTTGTGCAGTCTCTCTATATTGAAGGGAAGACGCTACCTCTCACTCTCTGTGTTGTGCAGTCTCTCTATATTGAAGAGAAACGCTACCTATCATTCTGTGTGTGTTGTTCAGTCTCTGTACATTGAAGGGAAAGACGTTACCTCTAACTCTCTCTGAATGTTGTGCAGTCTCTCTCACTCTGAAGTGTTGTGCAGTCTCTCTCACATTGAAGGGGGAAAAGGGGAGGGAAGACTGAGAGGACGACGTCATTCCTCTCACTCGTCTGGTGAATGTTGTTTGGCTTGTCTCCTCTCACTCTGTGTATCGTTTGTGCAGTATCTCTATATTGAAGGGAAGGACGTTTTACCTCTCCACTCTGTGAATGTTTGTGCAGTCTCTCTCACTCGTGGGGGTTGTGCAGTCTCTACTAATCTGTGGTGGGATTTGGGGTAGAGGATTACCTATCGACTCTGTGAATGTTGGGTAGAGTCCTCTCTCTCACTCTGAGGTGAAGTTCAGGTCTCTCTATATTGAAGGGAAGACGTTACCTATCACTCTGTGAATGTTGTGCTGTCTCTCTCACTCTGTGGGTGGATCAGTCTGGCTCAATCTGTGTGTGCTAAGTCTCTCTCTGGCTCTGTGTGTGTGTTGTTCAGTCTCTGTACATTGAGGGGAAGATTGGTCAGGCATTGCCACCTCATCAACTTTGGATCTCAGACTCTGGCTGCTGGTCTACTGGCTCTCTGGCTGCCGGAGACCCTTCACCGCAAAGTGCCAGACACCATCCTGGAGGCTGCCGGCTTCACAAGTGAGAACACAGTCTGGCATCCTTTCTTTTTATTATTTTTCTTCTTCTTCTTCTCTTTCTTCATCTACTTCGTCTTCTTCTTCCCCTTTTTTACCTTCTCTCTTATTGAAGGCATGATGAATAAAAAACAATGACTGGATTATACCTAATTTGCATAGTAGTGCGTTGTGTGGTGTGCAGTAGCGCGCGCGCGCGAGTGTGTTTGCGTGTGTGTGTGGTGGTGTGTGTGTTGTGGATGTGTGGATGTGTGTGTGTGTGTGTGTGTGTGTGTGTGTGTGTGTGTGGTGTGCGGTGCGCGTGTTGTGCGTGTGCGTTGCGTGTGCGTGCGTGCGTGCGTGTGCTTGGGCTGTGGTGCGAATATGAGTAAGTGTAACTATACATGCATGTTTATATGTTTGTGTCTGTTCATGAATGTAAGAAAAACAAGTTAATAGCAAAAACAAAAAGGGGTAAGAAAAACAAAATTAAGATTAATTAACGCATGAACTATAGTGATCTTGCCATTCCAGAGCTGGATAGGACTGTTGTAATTTTGACCAAATTGTAATCAGAACTACTTTTCTCATCGTGTAGTCCATAATCATATTGATACTGCTATTGCTATTGAACTCTGAGAAATATACTGTTTAACGATGCCTACTGCTATTGAATTCTGAGAAAGATGCTTTTAAAGACGCATTATGCTATTGAAGTCTGAATAAATAATAATAATAGTAATAGTGAATCATTTATAATAGCGCACTCCTCCACCAAATGTGGAGTTCTATGCGCTTAGCAACACTAAAAATTAAAAAGCAAGAATTTCATCAACAAAAAAACACGTAATCGCTCACACGACATTCAAAATAGGCATACACAGTACACCCCGCCACCCCCACCCATACACGCCACGTACGCACATATCCACACACACACACACACTCACTCACGCACGACGCACACACGCCACACCACGCTGCCCGCCCGCGCACACGCACACGCACACAACACATGCAAAATACGCATACACATACACCCCCACCCCCCACCCACCCCACCCACACGCAGGCACGCACGTACGCACATATCCACACACACATACACACACACACACACACCTCACGCACACACGCACACGCGCGCACGCCCACGCGCGCACGCCCCCCCCCCCCCCCCCCCACACACACACACCGTTTACCATCATCGCACCACCACCACTCACCCACACCAAAGAACACAATACAAAATACAATCGGTTGAATAAGCATCATCAACACACACACACTCTCTCTCTCTCTCTCTCTCTCTCTCTCTCTCTCTCTCTCTCTCTCTCCTCTCTCTCTCTCTCTCTCCTCTCTCTCTCTCTCTCTCTCTCTCCTCTCTCTCTCTCTTTCTCTACTCTCTCTCTGTGACTCTCTCGCAACAAAGCTGACGTAGACATTGCAGTCAACACACAGTGAAACTGATATAGGGGGGGGGGGAGGGGGAGGGGAGGGAGGGGAGGGAGAAGGGAGGGGGGGGGTGTGTGTGTGAGAATAGAGTCGAGAAGTAATGTGGCCTAAAGGTTGTGATGTAGCTTGAATAAGTGGGTCTTGAGAGCTGATTTGAAACGTTGCAAGGACTGGATATGGCGAATTTCGCGTGGTAAGGAGTTCCAAACTGATGGGGCCGAAAAGGAAAAGGAGCGCTCACCAAACATTTTTGTTCGTGTACTAGGAACACAAAGAATTTTGGAATCTGAAGATGACCGAAATTGCCTTGATGGAGTATAGACAGAAAGCATGTCAAAGATGTAGCTAGGGGCATTTCCAGAGAAATAAGAATGACATAGAGTGGAAATTTTGTAGGCAATACGTGCTTTGATGGGAAGCCAATGGAGGGATATAAGGAGTGGTTGAACATGATGATACTTAAAGACCTTGAGGACAAGTCTGGCAGCAGAGTTCTGGACTTTTTTTTTAAGCTTGTCAATGAGGTGTTGTGGGCAGCCATACAAGAGTGAATTACAGTAGTCTAGTTTAGAGAGAACAAAAGCGAAGATTAGTATCTTAGCAGTATCTATAGACAAGAGATGGCGAATCGTACCAATGCGACGCGACGCCCATACCATTATAATGGTAAGAATGCCGCCATGTAAGATACCTGAGTACCAGTCATTGTGATAAAGCATGATGCCTCCTCGTTGTGTGAATTGTTGCAGGAAGAAATCAAGTGACACTAGGCAGACTATTTCAGATGACAAATTCAATCGGTGAACATCGTCTTGGTGGTTTACGAAAGCGCGGATTGGCGCATCATCAACGCAGGACGTTTCTGCAATCAAGACTTCCGGTGCCTGCGCGAGCATGGCGGTTGCTTCGTTCTGAACTGAGTGAAATTTGGAATTTATTTTCCACCTTACAGATTGTTGTGGCTTCAACGAAGTCGTATTTATATTCCAAATTTTAGTTTATGTAATGCTTATTTGGTAGGGTGGAAAGATTAATTGCCGTATAACCTTACAATTGAGTTTTCCTGTTCTCGGAAATAGTACTCACTTATTCTTAATTCAGCCACTTTGTTGTTACATGTGTTTACTTTCACTTTGATTTCGTTTGGCACCCACTATGTTAATAACCCTTGCACTTCGTAACTGACTAACGTAACAAAAACTTATTCATGCTTACTTACCGGTCACCTAATGCATCTGACTTGGACAATGAAAACTTAAACAATACGGTTAAACATCTATGTGCTTCTTCAGCTAAAAACGACACAGTTGTAATAGTAGGGGATTTCAACTCCTGATATTAGCTGGGACAGAGAAATGAGTACGAAATACCCTAATCATCCAGCCAGCCTGTTTTTGGAAACGATTAATGAATTATACCTTCGCCAAATGGTTTCAAATCCAACACACTTTCGAAGCCTCCAACAGGCAAGCATACTAGATCTGATTTTATGTAAGCACAATGACGACATGCATACAATTTCTGATCTGCCACCTATCGGTAAAAGCCACCATGTTACTCTGTTTTGATGAACCTTATTATTGTGAATCTAGTTTCACTCAGGAATCTACAACAGATTCAGTTAAAAGATACATGATGAATAAGGGGGACTATGAAGGCTTGAGGAGGTTCGTCAGTAACATTGACTGGACTGAGTTTCTGAAGGATACTGATGTGGACGATTGCTGGGATAAAATTCACTCTGTACTTTCTGAGGGGAGAGATACATTTATTCCTTCTAGATTTTTTAAATCTAGAAATATGAGACGAAATATCCAGTAGTTTTGTTTTGTCTCTTGTGAATAAAATAACGTCACTTTACACTTGTTGCAGTTGTTTGCCGTTGTTTGTTGTTAAATCTAGAAATAATTATCAGAACAAACAAATTGCTCAAACAGTGCTAGACAAAATTAGAGTAAAGCGAAGGGCATTCAAGATGTACAAGAAATTTAGAACAAAAGAAAATTATAATGCATACGCTCGTGCACGTAATCAAGTTAAGTGGGCTTTACGTAAATGCAAAAAACAATAGGAACTCAAAATTGCAAAAGAATATTAAAAATGATCCTAAAAGTTTTAAACAAACCCGATGGAACACAGACTCAAACTGACAAGGAGATAGACCTGCCTGCCACAGAAGTGAAAGGTTCCCCTGTGGGGGGGGGGATTGGCCACTATGATTTTCTGAAGCGTTTTTATGATAAAAATCGAAAGACGGTTGTTTTCCCTTTTTAAAAATAGGGTTACATACGTCTAGAAGGGGTTTTCTGGCCTATTTTCCCTTCTTTGGCGTCTGTATTTTCATTTTGAGGGTAGGGTTAGTTAGATACCTGTAAAAACTCCAAATTCCTTTTCATTTCTGTTTTTTTACATGTGTTGTACAGAAGATGAACAAATTCACCAACAGACACCAAATAAAGGTACTATGTGTTCCTAAATACTTAGAAAGACTTCATTATAGAGACAGGTACTATGTGTTCCTAAATACTTAGAAAGACTTCATTATAGAGAAAGGTATCCTTAAATCGAGATTTCTTATGTAGCGGAATTGTGAATTTTCATGCAATAGGCACGAAATTTGGCATGATGGTTTCTTATGGTGTGTTTATAAATTTATGATGTAGGGACATTTGCGATTCAGCCTTTAACCCATTCAGTGCCAAGAGTATTTTTATCATAGTCAGTAATAAATAAATAAATACAATTTTAATAGTAAAAAATGCAAAATACGTCACATAGGTAAAAATAATCCTAACTATAATTATAAAACTGATGATTGTGATCTTGAACCTAGTGAGGTCGAAAAAGATCTAGGTGTCTTTGTGGATATTATTCTAAATTTTGAAGAGCATATTAATTACTAATACTGTCAAAAGAGCTAATACAATTTCTCAGTGGTATGATATATCCCATTTCATTCAGTTTAAATCCAAAGAAATAATTGTTCCTCTTTTCAAAGCATTAGTTAGACCAATTTTAAAATATGGAAATGCGGTTTGGAGCCCAAAATTTAAGAAACATATAACCTTAATCGAAAATGTTCAAAGAAGGTATACTAAACAAATCATTGGATTAAAAAACTGTAATTACGAAGAGAGACTTAAAGCTCTAAATATGCCAAGTCTAGAATACCGCCGGCTAAGAGGTGACATGATAGAAACGTTTAAAATCTTACATAAGTACTATGACAGTCAAACTACTAACAATTTGTTCACAATTAATACTTCCATTACCAGAGGCCATCCCTTGAAGATTAACAAGCCATTTACCAGGACTAATACCTATGCACATTTTTTCACTAACAGAGTTATTAATCCTTGGAATTCCTTACCCAGTAATATAGTAAGTAACTGCAGGAACACTCAATAGATTTAAAAACATGTTAGATAGACACTGGGATGATTATAGCTTCCAGACAAACTTTACTATCATTTAAATACAAGAAGCAATACGGTGCCGCGCTTTGTTGCGCCCGGATTATTTAAAAAACAAAAAACAAAACCAAAAAAACAACCAAACACGAATGACTTGAAAAAGCAGGCAAAAGACTATCTAAGCCTATATGCCGTACATCTGATATGATATTATATGATAAAGCCGTACTTTAGCAGGGGTGCAACTCCCCAACAAATGAAAAAACCTGAAAGGTAGGGGTCCAGGGGCCGACCAGGGCCCCGGTGGGGTAGGCCTACAGGGGCAGAGCCCTGTTGGAGGACTCAGAGGTGAGGGGGGTGGGGGCAACGCAAGAGAGAGAAAAAATGAAAACAAAACAAAACCTGAAAGGTAGGGGTCCAGGGACCGCCCAGGGGCACCGTGGGGTAGGCCTACAGGTGCAGAGCCCTGCTGGAGGATGGGGGGGGGGGTGTGGGGGGGGGGGGGGGGGGGGAGGCAATCACTAGAGAGAGAGAGAGAGATAACGAGACACACAGGCAGTTAAAATTATGGAGAGAGACAGGTTTGATCCGATACGTCTTGTAAATAACTGATGATTACATTGCCTTTGAAAACAATACGGCATCACCATGAAGTTTTCAAAATTCCCAAAGAAAGACTTCCGGGATAGAACAACCAAGTTCAAAACGCCCCAAATCGCTTGTGGTCGATGTGTTTTTGGGGATGAATTAAAAAATAAAACAACTGAAGTTCAGTTTCTGGTAAAATTTTAAAAAACCTCAAATCAGTGTGAAACTGAAAGCTTTTGTAATTGACCCCATTGTCTGCCAACAATATAAAGACCAAGAATGATGGGGGAAGAGAGGGAGATGGGTTCCAGAGAGAGAGAGAGAGAGAGAGAGAGAGAGACTGATTAAGGAGAGAGAATGAGAGATGTAGAGGCATGAGAGGTTGGAGAGAGAGAGAGAGAGAGAGGAGTCGAGGAGAAGAGGACCTAAGAGAGGAGAGAGAGAGAGAGAGAGAGTATTGACTTTGCAAACCCCCCACTGTTAAGCCGATTAGGAGATAGAATAATGTAGACCTATGGCAAGTTGTATTGCTCAAATTCTTTGTGAAAATAAACTGGAACCGTAACATTTTTCTTGCGTTCGTTTTTGAAAATTTGCTTATATTATGTTTGAGTAATTTGTTCACATATAATTAAAGAGAAAACTAAACTAATGAACACACACAAAATCCTTCTCTCTCTTAGTTTTTCATTTGCTGTTCTTCTACTCGTATCCCTCTGTGCCTTATAAGATGATTTTTGACAATGTGCATACTTGGATTATTTGACTACAACGATTTTATTTCTACTAGCTTTATTCCTGCGGTCGAAATAATTAGCTTTCCCAAGATATAATGTGGTAAGAGGCATTCAAAAGAGGCCTCCACAAACACCTCCACTGTAACTAAAACCAGGGAACTAGGGGCCATAGATCAAAAGTAGTGGTAAATGAAGGGCAGGAGCTGTGCCGGTCAGGGTTTGCCCCCGGGGACCGCTACGGTAGCCGGATTGGTCTTGCCCAGATACTACGAAATAAAGGCTACGGTCCACCTTTTTTTTCTTTAAAAAGAAAAGTCAGATCCACACTAGGTTTATTTTATGAAATACTTTCCTTTCCATTAGGCTACTTCTATCTCCTCAGCTTTCTAATTTCTTGGTTTTTTTTACTAGTAATACTTTTACCCCCCCCCCCCCCCCCCCCCCCCCCCCAAAGTGCAGCAGAATCTTCAGCCTGATGAAGTTTGGCTGCCTGAGGCGAAGAAGAAGAAGAAGGAAGCATAACTCGCACTATGAAAATAAGGAAGTATATTGCAGAGTAACGCCCCTTATCCAGTAAATGCGCTTATAACTTTCATCTTTTTCTTCCGATTGGGGATGTTTATCTTGCCTCACGCCCAAAGTCTTCATTTAGACTGATATAGCGCACACCATGCTATACTATGTGTGTTCGTGTCATCCATTCCACCGGCACAACACGGCCTACTCCTACCTAATAGTGGAATGGGCATTTAACATGTGCGCAAGATCTTGTGCGTGTGTTCATACACGGGACCTCGGATTTAAGTGTCACACCTAGGACTTGAAAACATTCGTTGGCATGTCTTTACAGGCGCGCATGCACTTGAGTCGTGCTTCAGAGAGAGAGAGAGAGAGGGGGGGGGGGGGGGGGTAGAGAGTGCGTGTGTGTACGTGTACAATAGAATACGATACAATACAATACAATACTTTTTAATCAGTCTTTTCAGGCCATCTGGCCTATGATGACATGGAGAAAGCAAAACAAAGATCCAACATCAAATATTTAGGTGAACCATTCAGCATTGGCAATACAATTACCTAGGTATTTTCATTCAATCGACAATAAACAATGCAGTTTTCAGAGCAAGTTTTCCTTTAAGGTTTTGGCAAAGCAGCTGTACTTTCAGTGAGGTAGACATAAAAAAACGATATTTTAGTCACTGACAATGGTGATCACACAACACACTAGGCTTAGTGTTGACATTGCTATCTTTAACATTCAGCTGAACTCAGCGCACAATACGTGCTCTAAAATATTTTGATTATACATAGGATGCACAATATTCTTACAAAGCGATATGCGCATGTACCTTTTGATTATCCTGAATTTAGCTCCATAAAAATGGGTTGCCTTTCATTGCAAGCAATGAAACAGTTTGTTGGGTTTTTTAGCATAACACCACTACAAGTACTATGCATTTGATAACAGAAGTGATAACGACAGAGACGTAATAGAATATAGACGTAATAGAAGATATACATATGAATATGCAGAACATTTCATAGACATAAATTTATCACTGCATATATCACAGAAACATAGAAATACTTACAATTGTGTGTTATCAAAAGTGTACCAAAAAGAAGAAAAAAAGTATCTTCAAAATGTAAAACCAAAAAATACTTTCACTCTGCGTAAATATACCACAATAAGCAAGAAGCATCTGTACATCGTAATGTTATCTTTAGATCATCTTCCAAAAATAAATATCTTTAGATTCAGATTTTTCTTCTTCTATTTTGATATTAAAAAAAAAATGAAAACCAATAACATTTTCTGCTGCATTTTTTTAATTTTTATATATATATCTGACAATATCAAACGTAAATCAGTTTGAACAATGTGCATTTACTGTACATACACGATCATATGCATTAATAAATGTTTAGGAGTAATAAGATAATTCGAATTATTATCAGTATTAAGTTATCTAGCCTATAAGCTGTGTAGTACTGATGACTACGGCCGTGTACACACATAAGCGGATATTCCATGCAGGAAACCCAAGCGCAATTCATAAAATAAGTGAACGGAAAAGATTTGCCCACGTGTCCGAATTTCCCCTATATGCGTAAACTTTTATCCTTCTTTCTTCCACTTATTTAGGTTTTCCGTACGGAACATGTGAATCCGGCCTACGTCTCTAAAGCTTAAAGACACACTGACGCCGCACCACGATTAAGTCCCTTGGGTGTTTTTTTGGGTAGCTGTGACCCACATACAAATGTCCCCAACTTCAAATGGGAGGCTGCTCTTTAAAATGATGTTTCGGTTTGAATTTGGGGAGCATTTGTGAGACCTGGTCGAAGACCCACCAGATCACGTGTCAAACTCACGGGTTTCACGTGTTTTCCCTCTTATAGCTGGTAAGAAATTTTGTTTTGACCAGGTTTGACTCCCAATACAAATGCCCCCCAAATTGAAAACGAAACATCATTTTAAAGAGCAGCCTCAATTTGAAGTTGGGGGCATTTGTATGTGGGTCACAGCTACCCAGAAAAAAACAAGGGACTTAATCGTGGTGGGTCAGTGTGTCTTTAAAAGGTAGTACATTCTTTTGTACGGATGCAATGTGTTAGAAAATTAATAAGAAAAGCTCAGAATGTGTAAGCATACTTATTTTTCACAAATAATAATGCATTGCAGTAGACCATTTAAAAGAAATTGGCCTAAATAAGTAATTTAATTTTCATGTGTTTTAAAGAATAAAACAGTTTTCAAAAATGGTTTATTAACACATTCATACTATTTGTTTAAAAATGTTCGATTTATTAAAATTTAAATATGTTTTGTTTGTCACTTAGCACCATATAAAGCAAATCAACCTAAATAAAATTATTTTATTGCTTGTGTCTTTGAACAAATATATGTTTTAAAATGGGTAATTTAGACTATAGGAAAATACTTGTTTTAAAACGTTTACTTAATCAGAAAGTAAAAGCTGCTTTCATTCATCATGTTTTAGCACAATTTCAACCAAATTCGCTTAAATAAAATTATTCCATTGCTCACGTCTTATAATGAATAATATGGTGTTACAAAGAGTTTATGAAGACGATAACAAAAAGTTTAAATAATCAAAACATATGACCTGATTTTGTTCATAACGTTTTTGAAACATCACAAAATAAAGAAGCATTTCAACACTTACAACAGAAAACACTTGTTTGTAATAGGAATTTTTTTCTGCGCTGCTGAATTTTCGTTTTCTGCAAGGCTTGCTCTGAAAATTAAAACATTTAGCTGGCTTAATAATGAGAACTATTAACTTCAAAACTAAAGACATTATGATTCCATTATATAAATCCTTAATTCGTTCTATTCTAGAATATGGTAATCCTGTGTGGTGTCCTTACCTACGAAAACATATAGATTTAATTGAAGGTGTGCAGAGACGATTCACAAGATGTATAATTGGTACCCGTGACCTGAATTATGAAGATCGCCTAAAGTGGTTGAAGTTGCCTAGCTTAGAATATAGGAGAGTCAGAGGTGACATGATAGATGTTTTTAAGATGATGCATGGATGATATGATTCCTCAACTACTACTCAGCTCTTTGAATTATCTAGTCATAATGTCACAGGAGGTAACAATTTTAAACTAACCAAACAACAAACCAATACCCGTCAATTCCACTCATATTTTACAAGCAGAATAATAAATGTATGGAATAGTTTGTCCCATGGTGTCAATGCACCATCTGTAAATGCCTTTAAAAATCACATTGATAAGGAATTAGCAACACTAATGTTTTCTACCAATTTGAACATGCATTAAATTGTAAAATTGAGTGTTAGTTATACACTAACGTCAAAACTAAATCCACGGGCAAAAAAGTCAATCAAGCTCTGTACAAAGAAATTACACTATCGAGGGCAAAAGGCTCTGTGAATCTGTGAATCTGTGCTGCTTGCCTTGTAGGCGGTGTAATGCCTTGATGACGGTTTCCAAAGTAAATCACAGGCTTTGAAGAAAACTACTTTTGAAAAAATTGAACACGGAGAAAAACTTCACGTGAAATACTTCTGCTATAGATATGTTTAAAAACAATGAATGATTACACTTCCTAGTACTTTTCAATTTCGTGCATGGTGTAATGCTCTGATGTGACTGACGCTATTTGTTTGTTTTTTTAATGAAAAACTATCCCAAACTGTAAATCAATGATGCTCTGAACATTATAAGTTTGGGGCATGTAGAATCCGCTCATATTGTGTTTTATAACATGATTCAAAAACAATATAAAAATCCAGAAAATTCGCACTTTCACTGCATTGATGGCATAATTATATTTATGTTCATCTAGACAACGCAATCAAAGCCAAGCGTATCTGAAAATGTTTACCACTCTATATCCGTGATCTGTAGCATCGCTGTACAATTCCACTTTCAATTTGTGGCCCTTATCCACAGCAAATGTTGAGCAGTATAGTTGTTTCCTTGATGTGATTTCATTTCTCAAGTGCCTTGCAACAACTGTGTATTCAATTACCTAAGTTATTTTATTTTAATTTCTTTTCTAGGTGCAGAGTGGCACAGATGTAACGCGTTCGCCTTGTGTCAAGTAAACCCGAGTTCGAACCTGGGTACAGGGGATTTTTCCTCTCACTTTGCACTAGGCCTTACGGTCTGAACGTGGAGTCTTTCGGATGAGACGATAAACCGAGGTCCCGTGTGTCCATGCATTTAGCACACCTAAACGTGGCAACGAAAACGTTGTCATTTGGTCAAAATTTACTCCCCCCCCCCCCACCCCCTTTCCTTCCTCATCTGTCACACAAAATTTGCATGCACAAAAAAAACATGGCTGCGACGCGCTCTCCAGATGGGAGCAACCCGAATTTCACAGAGGCGCCTCTGTGACTATAAAGTACCTAATACCTAATGCAATCAGCTGTCATCTTTCAGGCGTTGTTGCTGCTGTCTGATGTCGTCTGCTGCACGTGGGCCTTGTCCTCTGAGTTTTTCCTGTAACAATGTAAACGCCAACGGTACAGAGAAAGGTGGCACAGCGGTTAAGACGTTCGCCTGCCAAATGTAATGCGTGACTGCAGCGTGAGTGACCCGGGTTCGAATCATTCCCGGCCTTCTCGCCCTTTCTTTCTAGTTTGACAGGAAAATCGAACTGAACGTCGAGTCCTTCGGATGGGGACTTAAAGCTAGTCTGACCCGTGCGCTTTACGCACGTAAAAATCCCACGGCAGTTGAAAGTCGGTAAGAGCAGGGAGAAATCCCGCTGCCTGCTATGGCCAAATTGATAGCTAGGTTTTCCAAGTGTGCCCACACCCCCTCCTCATCCTGTGCCCCCCCCCCCCCCCCCCCAAAAAAAAGGGGTAGGCGCTGCACTTGCGGCGACGCGCTCTCCGGGGGAGAGCAGCCCGAATTTCACAGAGATAAGTCCCTGTGACTAGAAAATACCAAAAAATACCAATATCCATGCTTTGAATATTCAATTATTTAAATTGAAGAAACATTCCAAAGAATTATATTTTCAGGACTTAGCAATACGATAGTTACAGGTTCTTTGAACCATGCACTTAATCTCGTTGATGCAAATCTTCTTGAATCTGATTAAGATTAAGATTAGGATTATAGTCCCATCGACAATTAAGGCCATGTCAGGGATGCCACCAAAGATATTCTAAAAGGGTAAGATGGATTACTTAAAAGCTCGGCGAACCGGGCTGATAGAGTTATCGTTAGTGCGGACGAGTACACTATTCACAGTGGAGGCTATCCAAAAACTCGGACTGGAACTTGAACGGAGAATTCAACTGGCCTATCGATGTGTAAAATGTGTCACGTTTCAAAGGGACATAACCAGTGTTTCTGTCCTCACTACTCATATAGGGAAAAGAGACCGGATGTTTATCTTCCCCTGTACAGTCTTTGATGCCACCACGTTAAATCTTTCCACGTATATTAAAAATGGATGACATCACAAGGTACAAACAGTCTAAGTCCCAGGTTAAAACACTTTGTTCAAAATAATTATGTTGATATGATTTGAATCTGTTATTACTACAATTAAGATGTTTAAAGTAAGTACACGGGTTATCTGCAAAACCCTTCATATTAAAAAAAAAGTCATAAGGATGAAAAAATAAGCACAAATGTCGATCAATTATGAGTGTTGATCCTTGTGAACCAACATACAACAAAAAGACACAACATACAGCAATAGATCTAGATCTAAGATTGAATAATAGCGATAGAAAATAGAGACGAACAGACAGAGGTAGACGATAGATAGAAAACATACATGAACGAAGCATGAAAAATAAATAATTAAACATTTTAAACTAAGATTATAAAAAAACGGAAAACGCTCAACCAGACAAGAAAGAAACACGGATGTACACGCAAAACAAGGCCAAGAAACAGACTGACAGATAAACTTCCCAGACTGCGGTTCTCACTTGGTGAAGTTGGCAGCCTCCAGGATGGTGTCTGGCAGTTTGCGGTGCAGGGTCTCCGGCAGACAGAGAGCCATCAGACCAGCAGCCAGAGCCAGAGAGCCAAAGATGATGAGAGGCAGCGCCTGACCCATCTTCCCCTCAATGTACAGAGACTGAACAACACACAGAGAGAGACTGTACAACACACACAGAGAGAGAGCCAAAGATGATGAGAGGCAGCGCCTGGCCCATCTTCCCCTCAATGTACAGAGACTGCACAACACACAGAGCCAGAGAGCCAAAGATGATGAGAGGCAGCGCCTGACCCATCTTCCCCTCAATGTACAGAGACTGAACAACAGAGAGAGAGAGAGAGAGAGAGAGAGAGAGAGAGAGAGAGAGAGAGAGAGAGAGAGAGAGAGAGAGAGAGAGAGAGAGAGAGAGAGAGAGCCAAAGATGATGAGAGGCAGCGCCTGACCCATCTTCTCATCAATGTACAGAGACTGAACAACACACACAGAGCCAGAGAGCCAAAGATGATGAGAGGCAGTGCCTGACACATTTTCCCCTCAATGTACAGAGACTGAACATCACACACAGAGCCAGAGAGCCAAAGCCAGAGAGAGAGCCAAAGATGATGAGAGGCAGCGCCTGACCCATCTTCCCCTCAATGTACAGAGACTGAACACCACACAGAGCCAGAGAGCCAAAGATGATGAGAGGCAGCGCCTGACCTATCTTCCCCTCAATGTACAGAGACTGAACAACACACAGAGCCAGAGAGCCAAAGATGATGAGAGGCAGCGCCTGACCTATCTTCCCCTCAATGTACAGAGACTGAACACCACACAGAGCCAGAGAGCCAAAGATGATGAGAGGCAGCGCCTGACCCATCTTCCCCTCAATGTACAGAGACTGAACACCACACAGAGCCAGAGAGCCAAAGATGATGAGAGGCAGCGCCTGACCCATCTTCCCCTCAATGTACAGAGACTGAACACCACACAGAGCCAGAGAGCCAAAGATGATGAGAGGCAGCGCCTGACCCATCTTCCCCTCAATGTACAGAGACTGAACACCACAGGGAGAGAGAGAGAGAGAGAGAGAGAGAGAGAGAGAGAGAGAGAGAGAGAGAGAGAGAGAGAGAGAGAGAGAGAGAGAGAGAGAGAGAGAGTGCACAACACACAGAGTGAGACTTACAACACACAGAGTGAGAGGTAACGTCTTCCCCTCAATGTAGAGAGACTGCACAACACAGAGAGTGATAGGTAACGTCTTCCTTTCAATATAGAGAGACTGCACAACACACAGAGTGAGAGGTAACGTCTTCCCTTCAGACTCAGTCACTGTAATTTGAAAATTCAACAAAAGCGTTGTTTACGCCAGATTGGGTGGCATTAACACAAGCTGCATGTGTTCTTATTTTAAGCGTCATTTAGAAGCATCACAGTGACACTCCGTCTCAACCATAACTAGTGACTACCCAAAGCTTGATAATTGTGGAAGATTATGTACAGCATTCTACAGTTTAACAAGGCTAAGAATGCACAAAAATCGTTGTGTGTAAATCGTTGCGTTACTTATAAAGTGACGTGTTTGTTTAGTCACATTTGCAGCATGGCGCCATTGAAACAAAAACAAAAACAAAAAACATTGCAATTCTTATAAGCTATGGAAGTAGGTGTTTGAGATCAATCCACTACATGGAATTTATGTTTTTTCAAACCCAAGTTCAAAAGCTGTTTGACTAAATGAAAACAAAGGTTCTTCTTCTTCTTCTTCTTCTTCTTCTTCTTCTTCTTCTTTCTTCTTCTTCTTCTTCTTCTTCTTCTTCTTCTTCTTTCTTCTTCTTCTTCTTCTTCCTCTTCTTCTTCTTCTTCTTCTTCTTCTTCTTGCAGTCATGTTCATGATTATTGGAGATTTGTGTTCAGAGTATGTTGATGATATTCTACAGTAGTGGAAAATCACGGTACAGCTTAGTATTTTGTGGAAGACTATTACTCAAATTAGGGGGCATTTGCACAAGCTCTTGTGCTGCAGCCAAATGGATTGGTTGGCCTTTGGGGACCTTCCATAACGCCAGCTGCCCTCAACATTCCACGATAAATACATTCTAGCCCATCCTGCAGAATAGCATCTACTATCTGGCAGCCATGGTCGGAAGCGACTGACAGGCATATACACATACACACATACATGTAGGTGCGTGAGGGTGAAGAACATGGGGGTGCAGATATGGTGGTGATTGAATCGATGGTTACACTCAGGGGTGGACTTGAGAACAATAGGCCTATGGATTGCAAAGTCACATCGTATTCTCAAAGGAGCAAACAGACCCTCCCCCAAACAAATAAAATAACAAACAAGCAAAGCTTTGCCCAGACAAACGAGACCTCACCCCCCCATTTTAGCCTGAACACTTCTAGAAGGCTTGCTACGCCCCTGGGTTATAGTAGGCCTATAAATTCGTACTATGCGCCAATACGTTGGTGCAGAACGCTTCGCGCGAGGAAACGCGTCTTTGTTTTAGAGACAACAATGGGAACTGACCAGGTCAGCAATATAGGGGGACCGGGCAGTAGCCACCCTGGCCACGGCTGAGGAGTACCCTACGCCGATGTTCCTGATGACGGTGGGGAAGAGCTCTCCAGACATGAGGTACACCGTGCAGAAGGCAGCGCTGATGCCCAGATTACCCAGCATCATCAGCAAGGTGGTCAGCCAGTGCAGCTCTGAAAAGTCATCATCAACATCATCATCATCGCCGTCATCATCATCATCAACAACAACATCATCAACAACAACATCATCAACAACAACATCATCAACAACAACAATGACATCAGCATGATCATCATCAACAACAACATCATCATAATCATCACCGTCATCAACATCATCATAATCGTCATCAATATCATCATCCTCGTCGTCGTCATCAACATCATCATCATCATCATCATCATCAACAACAACAACAGTAACATCACCATCATCATCATCCCCGTCGTCGTATTGTTGTCGTTGTCGTCTATGTTGGTGCATATGTGCGTGTGTGCATTGCTCCTTCCCATCTTTTGATTTGACATCACTCACTCTCCTCTCTCACACACCCTCTACTACCATACCGCCTTTTTATGATAGTAATATAACCCTTTTTCATATCCCATCAATTCCTTTTGTTTGCATTAAAGAATAGTAGAACAGTTCCAGTTATGCTAGGCTGTTACGATTGCAGGATCGTATAGAGTTGTAGTGAACCGACTTGGCTAAGTAACCTTTTCTAACGGTCTTTCACGACCTATTATACTCTGGTAGACAGTGGGTTATGTAGACTTTCTCTCCAAATCTTTCCTCTGCAGTCAAACACGAAGACGTTCAAATGGAGATCCTTCTTTTATTCAGCTCTCAATGTTGCAACTATAACAACAATTATCTGAATACGACTGCACTGAATCAATCGTAAACTGCTAAGACATCTAACATCTCTGTGTCTCTCTCAACAGCGACTCACTGACTGATTCATTTCTATAAATTCTCCGTTAAATATATAAAACACAGGGGCATCCCTTTCTAGAAGATTCCTGTACATACTAGACCAATCCACAATAAACGTAAGTCTTCTGGTACAATCTAAATTTAGATTACTCAAGGCGAATCTGTATAAAGTTACTCCCCTTTCTAGAAAGATCCATTCTAGAAAGATCCTCAAGCTTCTTGATCTTACCAGAAAAAACTTCTTTAAATTAACGCAAAAACTAATAAATCAGCGGCTCCAAGCATGTATTTACGATTAAATATCTTAAAGGGAATAAAAACAAAAAAAACTACAAGTTATTTTACGTTACGTTTGTTTTCCACAAATTTTGCGTATGTCACGGAATTATCCACACTAACCTAGTGTTTTTCATAAATTTATGAAGTTACAATCTTGTGGTCTCTGGAAACTACCAGACAAGTCTAAATATACATGAAACGAAATCTACACGTTACATCGTAACATAGGCCTATAGGAAATGTCATTAAAACAAACACACCACGTGTCAATCAAAACCTTCTTTACCTGAGCTGCCGAGCATGACAGGCAAAATGGTCGCCAAGCAGAAAATGCCAGAAAACAACATGGCGGCGCAGTGTGTGCGCTTCCGGCCCAGTGTGTTGAGCAGAGGCCACGGAATGAGGCAGCCTGCCAGATCCACCAGGCTGGAGAAGACGAAGTTGAGGCGTATGCTGCCATCCAGATTGGCCACGTTCAGACTCAGGCCGTAGTACGTCATGCTGATTGCAGACCTGGAGAAGGAACGGCCATGGTTCATAACAGTAATGGTCAATGTCAAACTGAGGTGAATGTGTTACGCCCAATCCGTGATTCATGAAATGGACAAAATGGTTTGCCCAATGAGTGGCTTAGCTGGCTGAGTTCACTGCCAGGTGGCAAGTTCAAGTGGGGCTAATCCTTGTGATATCCTTTGTTGGGGGAGAGAGAGAGAGAGGAGTCCATCCTCTACATATATATCTACTTGATATATACTTGAGTTTATATAACCTTTGTATCCAAATGTCATGTATTGAACATCTTTATCAAAACCAGTTACTGTGAACTTTGAATTTTGATTTGTGTTCTGTAAAGAAAAAGATTGTGCTGCTTTTAGTTTTTCCTCTCAATGGGGGAGGGGGCAGATCCCTGCTTGGGACAGCTGTTTCGGACCTTGGGGTCCATCATCAGCCAAGCCGGGTGCTGCTACCAATCTGCAGTGGGTCTGTTCACTTATGCAAGACGACTTCTCATAATAGACGATTTTCGGAAGAAGAAAAAAACCTAGGGGAGAGCACTTCGTGAAAATTAGAGTTGATTACCTCGACTTACTCGATCAAAACCATAGCAGTCATGGCGACATGGCGTCGAAGCTTGAAACCACAGGATGCGAGTCAGCGACTTGCAAAACATTTTTTTTAGAAAAATGAGGGGTGGTCAGTATCTACAAACTGATAGAACTTGCTAAATGTGACGTAATAATATAAATAACATCAATTTTAAAATGACGCATGGTGTTCTAAGTGATGCAAGTCTACTCAAGCATACGAGGCGAGAGCTGGGGATCTACCTGATGGTAGAGTAACTTCCCCTGTTTTACCGATTGAATTAGGCAAGATCACTCCCACACACCATGAAATTACTCCCCTTCATTATTTCCAAACAATTCGTATTGAGAGGTTTCATCTTTGCATTTAAGTGAAAGGCCCTCAGAAACCAAAGCAGCACTTGATTAAATGCAAATATGAAACCTCTCTATCATGAGAGGTTGTCTTGCATAAGTGAATAGACCCACTGCAGATTGGTAGCAGCACTCGGACTTGGATGATGATGAACCCGAAGGTCCGAAACAGCTGTCCCAAGCAAGGAACTGTCCCCTCCCGCATTGGGAGGAAAAACTAACAGCGGCACTATCTAGATATGAACAAATTTCAGTGTATTGCCGGCACCGTTCCACCAGCCTATTAGACTAAAAAATAAGGGAATTTGAAATGCAATGACGGTAAAATTGATGAAAACTTTTTTTGTCCCATTGTCTTTGGATGTGAACATGAAAATGAAAAAATAAGCGACACAACCAGAAAGGGCCAGCAACTGAAAAAAATATTCAAAAGGATAAAAATAGATATGAACAAATTTCAGTGTACTGCCGGCACCGTTCCGCCAGCCTACAGGACTCAAAAGTTAAAGCATTTGAAATGCAATGATAGTAAAAATGATTGAAACGTTTTTGCCCCTATGACTTTGGATCCGAACATCAAAACCGAAACCACTGAAATTAATGTGGTGTTTAATCTGTGTTCTAAAAAACCCCGTAAAGAGTGCTAGTTTAGTTTTTCTTTCTGGAAAGGGAGGCAATGGCAGAACCCAGCCGAGGACAGCTGTTTTAATACTAGGGAATCTCATCATCTCGGCAATGGATGGGGTCATGTCGCTCATTTTCCATTTTGTTTTAAATTTTAGAACATTGTTATATTCATACTCGTGCTTAAGATTTTTATCATTTCTATTTTACTTGAGTGCTGCTTTGTTTTTGGAGCCTTTTACCAACATACATGAAGAAACCTTCCCTCTGTGGAACAATCTTCTTGTTGAGGTGAGAGAGCTCCACTTTGGTAGACTAAGACCCCATCCATTGCCGAACGGATGAGACCCCCCAAGGGTCAAAACAGCTGTCCTCGGCTGGGTTCTGCCATTGCCTCCCTATCAAGGAGGAAAAACTAAACTAACTCTCTTTAGCAATATAGATCAAACACACTGGCTTTGGTTTTAATGTTCGCATCCAAAGACATACGGACAAAAAAGCTTTTAATCACAATCTTTTCTGTAAGTTTTCTATCATTCGATTTTTTTTAGGGAATTAACCTTACAACAGATGACATCAATTGTAGTCTGCAATATGCTATGTTGTTTATAGACATACAAACGTGCCTTTGTGCAGGCAACAAAAACGACAGGATTAGAGACGCATGTTTACAACACTCACACACAAGAACAAAAGATCAAAGCAGGATTCCAGATTTTCTAGTTTACCAGTTGAAGAAGATGATGCCCGTTCTGGCGATGAGGTTAGGGTACTTGAACAGCTTTAGGGGACTTTCCGGCGACACGTTTTGTTCCTCTTGTGTCTCTGCCCTTTCCTTTTTCTGTGCGTCATCTGCCATCGTCTTTCTTATGGTGCTCATTTCCAAGTTGGATTGATTGTCCCCCTTAGCAAACGGATCTCCACTGCTGCTAGACCTTGTGCCTTGGCATGCATCTGAGCTGTTTCCTTCTGCTTGTGCTTTGGAGTCCTGGGGAGGATTCATGGTTATTGAATCCTTATTAGAGATAGCGTCAACAGTTATGGTCATTTTGTTGACCTTCATGACCTTGGAGATGACCTTTCCGGCTTCTTGCACGCGACCTTTGGTTAGCAGCCATCGTGGAGATTCGTCAATCAGCCTGAAAAAAAAGCGAGAAAAGGACAAAGGAGAGAAAAAAGAAGTAATTAACACACAGTCTTAGCTACATAATTGTTTGTTATTTTTGTTGTTGCCATAATGAATTCTATATTACTGCTAGGTGTGTACACAATAGAAACAAGCACTCACATGCATGTACAACCCCTCCTCTTCCCCTACACACACACACATGCACACACACACACACACGCGCGCACACACACACGCGCGCACACGCACACGCACACGCACACACACACACACACACACACACACTTGTAGTTGGACACAGACTAACATACGTAGAAAGGGCAACAGGCGTGACATCCTACCACCAGTAGCTGATGAGAACGACAAAGGGAGCCCCGTTGAGGATCTGCAGCCACCTCCAGTCCCTGATGACATAGGAGAGGCCAGCGTTGAGCAACGGACCGAACGCTCCTTGAGCCTGCATCAGCGTCGATGCCAATGTCCTGTGGGATGTGCCCATGAACTCCAAACCTGCATGCATAATAAAGTTTTTGCACAAAATGGACCTCTACAGTGTCAGAGGCCCGGTCTACACATGGCGGAGCACATTCCTGAGAGGGAGGAAGATGAGGGTAGTACTGGATGGTGAGGCATCCGAAGAAGCAGCAGTCGAGTCCGGCGTACCCCAAGGCACTGTATTAGGTCCATTACTTTTGCTTTGCCACATCAGTGATTTGCCGGACTCTGTGAGCTCAACAGTACGGCTCTTCGCTGACGACTGCTTGTTGTACCGGGAAATTCGCAGCTTCCAAGACCACCTGACCCTGCAGGCAGATGTAAGACACCTGGAAGACTGGGCTATGAAGTGGGACATGCGTTGCAGCGCATCAAAGAGCAACGTACTCTCCACCAAAAGCATGTCGTCCTACATCTATAGTCTGGGAGGAGTCATTTTGAAACAAGTTCATGAGGCCCCAGAATCTCAGATTACAGGTCGCAAGCGATTTAAAATGGTCTCCAACATATGCCGCAAAGCTGGATCGATCCTAGGATTCCTCTGCCGGAACCTCAGGAACTGTTCTAGAAATTGCAGACGCCTGGCGTACACAGTATTGGTCAGATCCAAATTAGAATACAGCGCGACAGTGTGGGACCCGTACCAGAGACAGGTAATTGAGAAGCTCGAGAGAGTGCAACGCCAAGCAGCACGCTTCATTACCGGGGACTACAGGTCAAGGAAACCCGGATGGGTAAGTGGCATGCTAGAGAACGTATAAATCTTCCTTCTAGCTCAGACTTTTTTAAACCCCATTTTAGTTGCAAAAACACTTGTTTCCTGAATTTCCCTACACACTTAACTACATTAACTATATTTACTCTATTTTCTTACTTTAGAACCCCCATTTAAACAATCTTCCTACGTCTGGGTTTATAGGTGTTTAAACCGTGCCAGTGACCCTTTTTGTTAGACGTTTCATAGTGGAAGATTATTTGGTGGTTAAAGTAAGTAGAGTTTTTCTTTTTTTCACTTTATAATCCCCATTTAAACAATCTTCTGACGACTGTGGGTTTACAAGTTTTTAAACCGTGCCAGTGACCCTATTTACAGACGTACGAAACGAAATAGAAGATTATTTGGAGGCTAAAAGTGAGTAGAGATTGCGTTAATGTTAGTTAAGATAAGGGAAGGAAACAAACACCTAATCACCTTTACTTAACACAGTATTATATAACTAACAAATCTTGCAAAATATTTATGATGGTTTACTTGTTATTTATTTTGATTAAAACAATAATAATTTAACTTATTTACTTAGTTCTTTATTCTAAAGTTTTAATCAAATAGGTAAACAACTACGCCATAATGTCTTTAATTCAGCGTTTTCCCAATAGTTTATAAACAACCCTTTTTAATTAAAAAACATTAGGTGTATTTGCACAAAGGAACTGAGTTATATCCCCGTTTAATTGCCTATATAGGTATGGCTACTTAATCGGGAATTCCCTGTTATGTAGTAGTGATGACTCAATCGGATTTCCCCATTCTATGGTGATGTTTTTTTTTGGGGGGTTTTGTCCCACTGAAAGTATGTTTTTTTCCTCCTAATTGACAGGATAAAGGAAGTCTGATTTTCGCTCTTTTTTTGCCCCTTAAAGTAGTGTTTTTTGTATCTAAATGGGGTTTAAAAAGTCTGATTTTTGCTTTTTTTTCAACCCTTAAAGTGTGTTTTTGTATCTAAAATGGGGTTTAAAAAAGTCTGAGCTAGAGGGAAGAATTTATAGTTTCTCCTCATGCTCAAGGAAATAGACCTGCCGCCCCTGGGGAAAGACGCAGGCATCTGCCTCGGTCTCTTCGACAAGATTGCCGATGGTGTCCTTCTGTTCTCCCAGCAGTAACGTTCCTCACTGGGCTAACACCACAATCCCGTAGATTACGCCAACCATATTTAAAGGTTTTGAAAGCAACTACCATCTTGGAAAAACAGGCCATCAACCCACTCTGTGAGAAAAACGAGCAATATCGTAGATCCTTCCTTCATCAAGGACTGCCTATGGATGGAACCAACTAAGCAAAAGCCTAGGCTTCCAATGAACTTTGGGGTCTTAATCCAGGGTAACAGTAGGCTTTCTCCTTCTATATTTTCTATTAGGACATGCCCCTCCTAGTTCTGTCGCGAGGCCTCGTCACAAGTGGCGTCTGCGACGTACCAGACCAGATCAAGTCAAAACCTACATGAGTCGAAAGCATGGTTTTGAACAAAATCAAGAGAAACTAGGGGGCTTATGTTTTGCCTTTCAGAGGCAAACCTCCCACCCTCCTCACCTGCCCTGCTTGTGTTGTGGCACTTGCAGATGGTACTTTAACTGATTATATTCACTAACATCCTTTTTAAAATTATGTAAAGTTTATATGAGCAAACACAAATATACTCAGTATTTTCTTTGTGGTTCTGTCTCTGACGTGGTCCGTTCACGCTCTGTCGTTGGGCGTTGACCCGCTTGACTGATATCCTCGATTGTTCGCTAGTGCTGTCTACGCCTCGAGTAATGGGGGAGCAGCGGAGGGCGGCGGGAGGGCTTTCCCTGCTTCGGTCCGCTGCTGCCTCTCTATAGATGTGGGGTGGCCTCAGCGGAGGGTGTCTCTCTCTGTCTGGTGTGTGAGCGTGGGAGTCCGCCGCGTTGGAGCCGGGGCCGCAGGAGGATCTGTAGCTTAAGTGGGGATCGGAAGGTGGACGCGAACGGCTGTTGTGGTTGGGTTGGGATTGGGTGTTTATTATTTGAGGTGAGTTTGGAGAGGAGAGATGGATAGGGAGTGATAGAGTAGAGGTGTTAAGGTTAGGGGGTGTGGAGGCGGTGAGCATAGGATCGAGGGTACAGCTATGCTGGGGCCTGGGGTTGGCA
>JAGGCT020004116.1:2145522-2160522 GCA_017654935.2 Phymorhynchus buccinoides
TACAAACGCTTGTTAAAGAACCCCACGACCCAGCAAGCATAACTCCCTTTTTTTTCTCGGTAGGTGTGACCCACATACAAGTTACTCCTGCACGATCGAGGCTGTTCGCTAAAGGTGCATGTATCGTTTCCATGTATGGGGGATTTGTATGGGAGTCAAACCTGATCAGACTAAGATTCTACCGCGAGAGAGGGAGGGAAACACGTGATTTTCAAACATGGATCTGATGGATCTTTAAAATACTTTCGCAAATCAGAGGTAGGTGTTTGCCAAGTATTTTCTTTCATCAACGGTATTTTTTGCTCTGTGATAGATTGTTTTGGTAAGTACACCTAGAGTTCCCTTTTCAGAATACATTTGTTTTTGTTTTATTTTTGTAGTGGCCATGTTTTCTCTCTCTCTCCGTCTCTCTCATCTCTCTCTCTCTATCTCTCTCTCTCTCTCTCATCTCTCCTCTCTCTCTCTCTCTCTCTCTCTCTCCTCTCCTCTCTTTCTCTCTTCTCTCTCTCTCTCTCTTCTTTAAAACAGTGTATCACAAATACCTGTTTCAAAGATTAAAAGATAAAATATGAACGTAACCATAATAATAATAAGAATAATAATAGCTTCATATTTATGTTTTATATGTTTTGTCACAGTGTTTCGATTATTCACCAACTTATGATTATGTGTGCTCGCCCCTGAGTATTGCCCCCCACTCTCACTCTCCCGTTGCTCCCAGTACCATCATTTCCCCTCCCGATTTGTATCGTGCAGGTGTTACTAGCTTTTTGTTATGAACAAAGTATGGCCATCAAAACACCTGCCAACCCCTCCGCTGCCATGTACCAAAACGTGGCTTCGAAATGGCTTTATAGCTTCAAATCGCCTACTGTTAGTTTTTGTTGTTTTGAAATTTTCTGTTCATTTCTTGATATTGTATTATTATTTCCCCAGCCGGTCTGCAGTGGAAAAAAACACCTGTCATTGCTTATCTGTCATTGCTTATGTCATGTTCCGTCATACATATTAAATAAAATTTTCGTTTGTCTCTCTCTCTCTCTCTCTCTCTTCTTTCTCTCTCTCTCTCTCTCTCTCTCTCTCTCTCTTCTCTCTCTCTACTCTCTCTCTCTCTCCTCTCGATCTCTCTCTCTCTCTCTCTCTCTCCTCTCTCTCTCTCTCTATCTCCTCTCTCGCTCAACACACCACCACACAAACACACACACCCACACACCACACCACACACACACACACACACACACACACACACAACACACACACACACACAACATTATGGGGTTGGGGGTTGGGGGGGAGAGACGATGAAAGAAGAAAGTAATTTCTTGTGTTTTGATGATGTTGTCATATTCATAATACATTTTGTTTAGATTGATTTTTTTTCTTCCTCCACAATGTATTCCAGTCCTGATTCTTGTTAATTCCATTTATATTAGTTCATAATTATGATTACTGTGTTCTTGTGTGTGCGAGGTAGGTGGTGGGTGGGTGGATGGGTGTATGAATGTGTAGGATTTTTTTTGTTTCGGTTTCTTTTGTTCATTAATAATGAGGTTTTAATGATGGTTTCTCATCTTAATGTTTCGACGGGCCAAGATGAAAACAAGCCCATGGTGTGCTTCTTCTTTGTCCCTCAATAAACAAATGTTTAAAAATGTCTCTCTCTTCTCTCTCTCTTATCTCTCTCTCTTCTCTCTCTACTCTCTCTCTCTTCTCTATCTCTCTTCTCTCTCTCCTCTCTCTCTCTATCTCTCTCTATCTCTCTCTCTCTCTCCCCAGTAGTTATTATTATTATTATTATATTTATTATTATGGTCTTGTCTTTTAATGTGTATGCTTGTCTGCAATGTTAGTGCTTAGGCCATTCTCCAGTGCTCTGAGACTCCCCTGCCAAAGGGAGAGTGCGTCAAGCCGCTCTATAAATAACCAGTTAGTAGTAGTAGTAGTAGTAGTTTTGCGACATGTTCCATATTCTGATCGCTTCTCGGCCTTTCGGCTAAGACAGTGATTCAGGAACATACATTTTTGTTTATACCATGGTAGGTTTGTTCAGCCCGTCGTACATGGCGAAAGACGATAAGCGACGTTAAACTTAACTTCCATCGTCAGTAGTTAGTAGTAGTTTTTAAGTCAGTAGTTACCCCGGTTGTACGGTGTGGTCGGCTGATGGTAGTATTCAGTAATAATAGTAGTAGGCAGTAAGTAATAGTAGTTACTACTAGTAGAAGAAGTTAAATTGTAGTGAAAGAGATGTTTGTTCATTTATTTACTTTGTTTGTTTGTTAATCGGTAGCCAGTTAGTTTCTCTGTTCTGTTTGTTTTCATTGCTGTATGTTGATGACTCTGCTTACCAAGTCGTCCCAATTGCTATATTTCTGATAATCGTTGTTGTTCTCTGTTGGCTGATATGTCTCTGTGTCTCAATGTTCATTTATGGTATTAGTTACATATTGCATGCTTAGAACCAAGGACAGAATGGAAGACTAGACCCAGCCTAAATTCTTATCCTTGAAAAATAAAGTTTTTGAAGTTTGAAGTTTGAAGTAATCTCTCTCTCGCTGTGTGTGTGTGTGTGTGTGCTGTGTGTGTGTGTGCGTGTGTGTGTGGTTGTGTGCGTGCGTGTGTGCTGCGCGCGCGCGACGCGCTGCACGAGTGTGTGTGTGTGTGGTGTGTGTGTGCTGTGTGTGTGTGTGTGTTAATGCAGTGCATATTTTGGTCTTGCTTTATTGGTTTATGTGTCCATATTTCTGCTGTCGTGTGCTCCCATTCCCTTGCTATATGGACACAATGCAGGGTATTTTGACAGTTTGTTTGTTTGTTTTATATGCCATCAACTTTCGTTTAAAGACCCACCTCGTCATGTGTCAAAATCACGGTTTTCACGCGTGTTTTCCCTCTTATAGCTGGTAAGAAAATCTTAAGAAATCTTCCAAGCATAAGAGGGAATATGACACATGACGTGTGGGGGTCTTTAAGATAAGACCTGTCTTTATTTGTGTGTGTGTGTGAGTGTCACTGTTGTCGTGTGTGTGTGTGTGTGTGTGTTGTGTTCTACTGTGTGAGTGCGTGTGTGACTGTACACATGACAATTTATATATGCGTGCGCGCGTGTGTGTGGGTGTGTGTAGTGTGTGTGTGTACGCGCGTGCGCATGCGCGCGTACGTCTTAATGTGTGTGTGTGTGTGTGTGTGTGTGTGTGTGTGTGTGTGTGTGTGTGTGTGCACGCGCGCGTGTGTAAGTTGTGTGTGTTTGTGCTTGTCAAATAAATGATTATGTTAAAGCATTCATTTAACCTTTTTGCACATGGGCGCACACTGACACAGTATTAAAACACATTTGACAAAGACAACTTCCTGTCACCTGAAGATACAAAGCTTACATGTAATCATCTTTTCAATTGTTTCACACGATACACAGAACAAATACGCAAACAAGTAATGTGCTAGTGCGCGCACGCGCGCACACGCACAGACACACGCACGATTTTCTCTAAATTGTGACAAACAAACGCATAATCACACAAATTGTAAAACATTTTATGTTCATTAAGCTCTTTATTGGCTAGATGGCGTCTTACACACACACACAAACACAACACGCACGCACGCACGCACTGCACGTACGCACGCACGCACGCACACGCACACACACACACACAACACCAAAACAAAAATGCCAGAAAGAAATACGTACATAAGCTTGTCTCCATTCCAAAATACTCATGTTATTCTAAAACTATAAAAGAAACGCACACAAATAAATGCATGTACTACATTATGTTGTAGTAAGTTTCAAACAAAACCGAAAACGCTAACAACACTACGTTAGCCCATTATGCTACCAGGATCCTATATATTGGATCGGCCAATCCCTCCCCGCCCCCACCGTGGTGCTGCATTGCCATACTCTCCTCATTGTATTGCATGGGTAGTTCAGTAGAAGTATTTCGAGCATTATAAAGGTAACAGAATTATGAATGTTCGTTTAGCGTCCTCCGGCCTGGAACAGAGCACATATGGCGACATTAGTGGATACAAAGATGGTGGGAACGATCCTGGAGGCAATGCCAGGAGGCAGCAGCAACACCAGGAAAGTCCCGAATTTGTAAACAATACAGATACAAGTTCAAGTGAATAAAGGTAAGAGTTGGGGTGCAGTTCTTTTTATGCGTCCTCTGGGGCCGTTCATTTGCACTGAGTCGACATTCAGTGAGGCAATCACGGTACCACTAAAGACATAAGCACAATCATCCCATCTAAGCCACTGTGTATATGTTACGCCCAATCTATGAAATTGCCTATACATGTGTGAGAAACAAACTTGAAGATCAATATATGATCTAAAATCGATTTTCTCTCAATTGTGACAACTGTATCTGTCAGTCAGCAGTGCTTGGTCCCATATATGAGATCGTGGTAGCAAAAGAGTAGGGATTTTTTCCTTATATTTCCCATGTAAAATGAATACTATACCTGTCATCTTTATTCGATCACATTTAACCTTAGAGGCATGAACCTGCCTCACAGACTTGGCACCGACGAAATAAAAGATACCTAGCCACCATTGTTTGCTTAAATGTCTTTTTACCACACATTATAGAATGTCCAGTCCTTCTCGTATTTTTTTTCATAAAACAAAATACACTTGAAAAGTTGAGTAACGTACACCCATTTCGCAGTATGCTGGTTGGGTGGTTTCTGGCTTAGTTCATGTTTTTAGACCCCAAATACTCTGCGTGAGCAAGTCAATTGTGCTATGTCTCTGTAATCAGTATGTACATAAGGTACTTCATTCGACATAAACCATTGTTCTTTGGCTACCGAAAGTGGGGCTTGCTGACCATGCTTGGATACTTGCTCCAGTTCGAACTATATCAATGAACTCATGGTAGGCATGTTGAGTCCCCAGGGATGGGTATCAGTGGTTCAATGATGGTATATTAGAATAACAAAGAGTCGTAACCAATTTTTGTTCCACTTCACTTTTGACAAATTGCTTCACATACAGAACATTGTGGATCACCTGCTTGGAAATAGCATTTTCTGACAAGGTTAATTCACAAAAACTACACATGGAATACTCAAATCAGTAAAGAGGTGGAAAAGTGCCATAATTGTGACACAAAGAAAGACCGTTTCATTGTGATGTGGAATGACAATTATGTTTGGATTTACCTCATCCAGGCAGCTATATGACGATCTATATCAGATGTAAAGCAAATGGACACATTCCAGACCATTTCAGAAGAAAGCAAACAAAAGAAAATCAACGAGAGCAATGCTGAAGTGAATGGCATATCAAATTTCTACACAAAATAATATGCGTCTGAAATGGACCCAGCATGCTAATATGAATATCACTATTTCTGGCAATCATTTCAGTTTGTTGTTGTTGTTTAGACACATTATCAGTTAGACTTCGTTTTAAAAAGTATCATTACTAGAGTATAGAAATTATGTAGTTCATCTTGTATTTCATATATATGTTGTTTGTCTTTGTTCTTTTATTTGATTCATACTGGTATGTGAAATCAATATTGGAATTTCCATTGGCAAATATAATGCAACAGAATATTTTTAGTTCTTTTAAAATAAGACACACTATATGCTCACTTTCTTATAAATGAACCGAACGGAGTTGATATTATATACTTGTGATGGTGAAAATTTAATGTAGGTTTGCATTTGATTGTTTTGTCCAAAGTACCGGTATAGTTCGGTAAAAACAATACGCTTTGGAACTCATAAACTACATGACATATAGCATTTGGCTATATTGTATTTAGTTTTTTTGTACAGGAAATGCTTTAATAAAGCACAATTGACACCAGAAAACTTGCTTTATTTTCACTGAACATAGTGTTACGAGTAAAAACAAATAAAAATCCTACCCTCTCGCTACCACAATCCCATATATGCGATCAACATAATTACACCTCAAAATCAACTTTGTCGATGAAATAAACCAAACTCATTGTTAGATATGATGATTATGGTACAACCCCCAAAATATTTCAATAATTGCACCAAGAAAAACAAATTGAAGTAAGTTAATAGAAGTAAAGTGACATCCTTACAATTCGAGCAACGAAACATGGTGACGAATCTGGCTGGTCTGAAAACAATAATGTAGGAACAGACACAAATCACGGCAAGGACAACAAAAAACGTTCTAGACGTTGCTAGCAATCCATTCAAGAATCCTTTAGGGTTTTTTTCACCACTCTGTTGTCCACCTCCACCAACATGTAGTTCAGGAGATCAGGGATTCCCAGCTGCTCCATCTTCCTGACGTCGCCTTCTCTTTGCCTGGGGAGGTGAGTCATCTACTGCTAAATCCCCATATGCCTCTTTTCTCTTCTTAACAATCCTAGCCGTAACAGGTGCTGAATCCTGTTCTTCCTCTGCCAGTTCGACATCAAGACTCCCGTCCCTGAAGGTCAACTTGCTTTTCAGGACATCAGCAATCCCCAGCTGATCCACTTCCCCGTCTCTATCGTGTCCCCAGCCGACATGTTTGGCCACCTCCTGGAGACAGAGGTCTTGCAGAGACCTTGGCTGTGACGCCTTGCTGGAGAGACACTCTCTGATCTCCATGGCGGCATCCATGTCATCAGCTGAAGGATACACATCTGAAGGAGATGAAGCCTCCCCTTCCCTTCTCTCTGCTTCACATCTTTTCTTCAGCGTTGGGTGTCGACTTAGCCAGAGGACCTCAGAGTCGTTGACTATGATTCTAGCTTGGTACAGCAATCGTACGAGGTCTGGTTGGTTGTAGAACACTGCCACCCCTAAAGGGGTCTGAAGAAGGTCATCTGAAGATTTATCAAAATCAAGTGACTGGGCGAACTTAGAGAACAAACCAGCTTGGCATGCCACGTGGAGGCTTCTATTGTAGTCAATACTTGCGCCTTGGCTGCTTTGAAGATCAGATATACATGTTAGCGTTTTTCTAAATTTGCATTCCTTCTCTACGAATTTCATGTGATAATTTTCTTCTTTCCTTCCCATTGAAGACATATTGTGACGATACCTTGCACATACCTGATGTCGGAGAACAGAAAAAAACTCGAGCAATCGGCTTTTCCCCATGTTGAAGGCAGAGGCGAACAAGTACAACATAATCTTGCAAACTAATTCTTTGGCCTCATGCTCAAGCAGGCGGAAAATTGCCACGAGATCTTCTGTACCCGCTTTATCATACCATGTCATGTACGGCAAAGTGTAAGGTACACATGCCGCCAATTTTATGACCGAACCCCATTTTTTCTTGGAAAGCAGGAAGACAAATATTTTGTCCCCAAACTCGTTGATTTCTTGGGTCCTTGTAAACACATCTTTCTGGCTTCCAAAAGCATTTGCTTCTAATTGAAGCATTATATCCTCCTTCACTGCTACCACCACCAGGCAGTGGAGTAAGCCTTGGTCTTTCAAGAAAGACATGAAGCGTTCAGGATCCTTGAGGTTTTCGGGAATAGATAGAGAATCCAGTTCGTCTGACATGCTCTGAAAGTTGGAGACAAGATAGAGAAGAGACTGATAGGCCAGAAAGGAGAGCATTACAGTAGTCAAGACGAGACAGGATGAGGGAAGTAACAAGTTTTGCTGTGGCTTCATCTGAGAGATATTTACGAATATAGCCAATGCGACGAATTTGATAGTAGCAGGACTGACAGGTCTGAGTCAGGAAACTCTGCATGGAAAGAGTATTGTCCAAAGTGACACCTAAGTTTTTGACAGAGTCTGAGAGGGGAATGATATTGTTACCCAGTTGGATTGACTCTATGGAAACAGAGGCTAGTTTGTTTTTTGTCCCTACAAGCATTGCTTCGGTTTTTTCAGCATTTAATTGAAGTTTATTTTGAACCATCCAATTTTGAATATCAATATAGCAGTTGTTACTTTCTGAAAGAATTGAATCTAGATCTTCAGGGGTTGTACATACACACACACACACACACACACACACACACACACACACACACACACACACACACACACACACACACACACACACACACACACACACACGTACGCAGAAATAAAGGGGAGGAGGAGAGGGAGCAAGTGAGAGCGAGACATATGCTAGGGTACAAAACATACTGGGTGTAATTTGATTGCTTTGCCTTTTTATTTAGTACAAAAAGCAGTTTATTTCATCTTAACAACAATAATATCAACATAGTGAAAACCTTAAAACAAATTGCACAACTATCTTGAAAACTAGAGCGTGAAAATGCTAGATCAACCAGCCGCGCGACAGCATTTCCAGAACCAGCAACCTTGCAGGATCTAGGAACAAACAGAAAACCACCCCTGAAGTTAAAATCGGATCAAACAGTATACGCCTGCACTTTGCAGTACTCCAGCGCGAGGATCTAACGCGGCAGCATTTTCGGCTCCAGTGACCTTGACCTAAGACCAATGACTATTTCCGAACTTGGTCTAGGTATCTTAATTACCCTTCTGCATGCAAAATGTGAGCCTCCTCTGCCTCTTCGTTCAGACATTATGTTAGCATGTCACCTACACCTCCATATACCCAATGAAACCCCTCTCGCTATGCACTGCAGTCCAGTGAGCAATACAAAGCTGAAATGCCATACAGGCAATTATCGTGCCTAGGCAGGGCTCAGAATCGTCCTGCAAAACAAGGGATCCCAGGGACTCTTTCACTTACAGTATGGAGGGTCCTAGAGGCGGGATAGAGGGTCCCAGTGGCATTGCGAATGCTAAAAAGAATTTTTCTAGTGCATCCCTGGGACCCCCCTGCACATTCTTTTAGAGGGTCCTTTAGAATTTTAGTACTTCATATACCCCCAAATGGGGGTCCCTGGGAGCCTTGCTGGGTAAGTTGTTTTTGCGTTCCACCAATCATATCTGCCATAACCGACTTGGTAAGTGTATCAGGTGACAGGAAATGTATCTTATAATATCACTGACCAAAACATCTAGTGATAATAAAACAAGAGGGCAATAAACGTAGTACCAGTTACCAGCAACACCCACACACATATACTCCCCATCAGACACCCACTCACACACACAATACAAATGGGAACATAAATGGTATGACACATGTTGTACATTTAGAATGATCTCTGCTGAAATTCATCAACTAAGACCAACTGATAAAATTAAGGGGAGTTAAGTTTGGACTATTATGGCCATTGTGCAATTTTCTGTGTAATAAGATCCTGTATTCGTATAACATTGACTAGAAATAAGATATTTTGCAACAAAACCCTTTTCAGTATATTGGTTTAAATCACACATTATCTTTTAACCCTTTCACCGCCAGCCATATTTAAGCTAAAAATGTCTATTAAGTTTACCTGGGTAGAGAACAAAAACCACCTGCAGTATCGGGGATTCTTCTGTGACATATATAAAATAAGGTCTATCCTTACTTCCCAAAACTAAGACAATAGGGTCTTTGGATAATATACCCGCATTACTAAGCGGCAGGTACGCACTGGGACAGTGCAACCCGGCCAGAGTCGTGTTTCGTAGCGTACGCTTAAAGCAACTAACCAGTCTGGTAGGATCTAGTTTGCATAGAGTAAGTCCATGTGTTTATATTTTTGTACTCACACACACACACACAGACCCGTCTCAATACCTGTTATTTGGCGGGCAACCAGAAAATTTCATTCCCTTCTTCCACCCCCCTCCACCCAAACGTAGACCCAACAGGACTCACACACGTCCAGGGTCACAAGACACCAGGGTCACAAGCCACATCAAAGACACACCATTCCTCCACCATTCCCACCTCCCTCCTCCCTCCCCCATTTCAATCCCATGACTTCCTCTCCATTCATATGACCCTCATTTTTGTCCACTCCTATATCCTTTTCCATTCTCTCCTTCTCTATAATAGACCATACAACAAATGTCCCATGCTCTCCCTTTCCAACCCCCCCCCCCTCCCCCACACACACACTCTCTCTCTCATCTTTAGTATATTAATTTTGTCAAGGGGGCAATACTCATGTTTACGCTTTTGTCAAAGACAAGTGATTGCGGCCATTTGACTATTTCAGAACATTTGAATGTTAATGCTTGGACAAAAAAAGTCCAAACAAAACTTCAAGGTCAAGGTCAGTGCAGATATATATATATATATTTACAGCAGCATTATCGGTGCCAGTGACTTGACCTCTGACCTATGATTTTGATTTTCGACGTTGGTCTACATATCCTTAGTACCTATCAACAAGCAGAATTTGAGTGTCTTAGGTTCCTGCATTCAAACGTTATCGTGTCAGGTGCCCAGCAACATATTTGGCTCCAGTGACCATGACCTTTGACATATGACCTTTATTTTTGTATATGGCCTATGTATCTTAAGTACATACGAGCGTCCTAGGTCAATTCGCTATCGTGCAAGGTGTTCGACAGCAGTTTCGGCTCCAGTGACCTTGATCCTTAACATATGACCTTCATTTTCTTAATCCTGGCCTCGATATGCTTCATACCTATCCGCATACAACATTTGAGCATCCTAGCTCCCTCCATTCAAACTTTATTGTGTTAACATAGTCACACAGTCAGATAGTCGGCTTCAGATTGCACTGAAAACATTATCAGCTTGGCTCTCTTCGTTCGCGGCTGGTAACACGAAAACAATCATTCGATTTTTGTGTGCTAACTAACTAAATAAGATATATAAATTGTATGGCATTGATTTAAAGCTGATTGTATGTGATAACTGAACCAAGCACATTCATAAAAAAGCTCTTTTTGTTGCATTAAATTATACTTGATTTTCGTAAAGCACGTCAAAATCACCTCACACCCCTTTTTTGCTCAACATGTAACAAAGATCACTTGATGCAACGGCACACGGCTCGCCTAAAGCCCTGCAGGGGCCGTCAGAGAGTCGTGACAAGGATATGACTCCGCCATCACACCTAGTTGATTCTGTGGTGATCACTCTTTGCTCCCTGTCATATGTATAAATATACTAAAATATATCTTCGGTTCCAGTGACCTTGATCTTTAACCTGTGACCTTCATGGTTGCACGTATCCTAGCTACATATTGTTAGCACCTATCCGCATGCAAAATTGGAGCGTCCTAGGTCCCTCCGTGCAAGCGTTATTTTTTTTTTATTTTTTTTTTTAAGCCGGAGATCAGAGCTGTATGTTTCCTTTAGTGTCGGAAACTCTTTTTTGGGAGTCTTGTTTCCTATTTTCATTCGCTTCCTATCCTTTACATTGACCTTTGCATGCATTATCTCTCTCTCTCTCTCTCTCTCTCTCTCTCTCTCTCTCTCTCTCTCTCTCTCTCTCTCTCTCTCTCTCTCTCTCTCTCTCTCTCTCTCTCTCTCTCTCTCTCTCTCTCTCTCTCTCTCTCTCTCCATTGCTGGGAGGTCTGCCTGCGGTTATCCATCCTTCGCTGCTGTCTGTTACAGTTGCCGTCCTGCAGCCTGCAATAAGAAGAAGATGATCAATGGTCTTTTATTGTCTCATAGGCTATAGTCCGTTCAGTTGCACCTTTGCTGGGCTCCATTAGAGAGACTGGCATTCACTGGCTCGCGTGCAGCTTCCTTGGTGCTGTGTGCGTGGACCCTCGCTTGGTAGGCCTGTGGGTTGTCAGTAGGCTGTAGGCTGTAGGCTGAGTGGTGTAGTAGCCTTCCTTTCCTTCTTGGGGGCTGTCCGCTTTTCTTTTCGCTGAAAAGTTGGTTTCTACATGCACACTTTCACACGGATCAAACATTCTTTTCCCTTTTTTTTTTTTTCTTTTTTTTTTTTAAAAACAAGACTTCCCATTTTTCATCATTTCTCCATTGGCTTTTGTTTTCTTTTTCTTTTTGTCCTTTTTTGGTAGCTTTCGTATTTTATTTTCAAACATAAATGTCTTCCAAATCAACAAACTCACTGCTTTTTTTCACGTATTAGCCACTGTAAACTGGGGGGTGGGGGGGGGGGGGGGGGGGGTGGGGGGGGGGGGGGGGGTGTAGAAAAACCAAAACAAAATCAAAACAAAATCTAAGCATATTTTATAAATGTCTGGGCGGATATCATGAGTGACCAGTGGACGCAAGGTGGTGGGGGAGGGAGAGGGGTTGTGAAGGGGAGAGGTGGGGATAAAGAGGAGCACGGAAAGAGGAAGAAGGCAGTCACTCATCGTTGTATTCTCAGTTTCATTTCTGCAGTAAAAATAGATTCTAGATGCTTGAGGTTTCCGTATTTGAATTTAGAAATGGATACTTTAGCGATTAGAAGTACATGATTAATTTCATTTATAATACCATGTTTTTGATTCTTAGGGTCAGGCAGACCGAAAAGTGCTATTTCTTCATTAATCGTAAGGTGATAATTATATGTAGTCAAAATAAGTTGCTGTATCATTTTCCAAAAGGGCAGTATTTTAGGGCATTGAAAGAATGCATGTTCGATGAAGTCAACTTCTGTGGGACACCATGGGCATCTATTAGAGTTTGCTATTCCCATTTTATGTAGCAAGATGTTTGTGGGGTAGATGTTGTGGATAAACTTGAAGTGTAACAACCTCAGTCTTGATTCGATTGTGCACAAGTGTGCCGTATTGAAATACTTTGAAATGTCAACGTTAAGTTTTCTTTGCCAAAAGTGTGATGCACAGATGTCATGATTTTGTTGTTTGACAAACATATATCTAATTGTTGCATTTTTTAGAATGTTTAAGGGGCCCTCTGTTGTAGGAATGACGTTGTCAATGGGTTGGTGTTGTGGGTTTGCGTTTAATTCTTCTTTCCATTCATGTGGTATAGCATTAATCAGAGCGTTGTGTTCAAATAAGAGGCCAGGGTGATAACCTACTCTTTCTGTGATCTGAGCATAATTCATGATATTTCCGTGTAGCAGGAGGTCCTGCATATAATGTAAACCCGCTTTGGCCCATTTCTTGTAGTATAGGGGTACACCTTTATATTTAATGTTCTTATTATTCCAAATAGGCTCTGTGTGTATGCTGATCACTGGTCTGTCTGTGTTCAGCATTGCCACAGTTTTTAACACCTCCTTCCAAAATTCTGAGTGAATTGCGTCTAAACCCTGCATTTTGGGTGGCGTTACATTAGCATTAAAAGCACAGTGTATATTAGTGAAGGGTGAAAGTAATTCTCTGGCTTGGAGTGTCCAGTACTCATTATCTGTGTCTTCCTTTAGTAGCCGTACGGCCCATTTGACTAAGAACAATTTTTGCTGATGTTCAATGTTAATCATTTTGAGGCCGCCATCTTTTATATCTAGACTCAAAACGTTCCTCTTTATTTTTTCAAAAGCTTTCTTATTATTCGTTTTTCTTTTCCATAAAAATCTGTAAATAATTGTGTTGATCTGGGCTAGCACCGTTTTCGGAAGAGTAAGCGATTGTATAATGTAGGAGAATTGAGAGAGAAGCAGAGTTTTGGCTAAAATAATTTTACCATATAGTGATGGGTTTCGGTTTTCCCACAATTTTATAGTTCTCCTCATTGTATCTAATTTACCTGTCCAATTATCTTGGATTAATGATGCCTGTGTATCTGCAGAAAAATAAATACCTAAAATTTTTATTTTTATGTTTAACATAGGAATATCTTGAACTGCTCCAATTTCGTTTTGTCTTCTTCCAAGCCATATTCCTTGACATTTAGATTTGTTCAGTTTTAATCCAGAGTGCTCTTCAAATTGTTCCACAATTAAAATTGCTAACTTTATGTCTTTTTCGTTTCTCATCGTCAATGTTGTATCATCTGCATACTGTTTAATTTTAGATGTAGCTGTTTGTCTTCCATTTTGAATTTCAATTCCATGTATATCTTTATGATTTCTTATTTTAATAGCGAGAATTTCTACCGCAAGTACAAAAAGCAAAGGGCTTAAGGGGCAACCTTGCCTGATTCCTCTTTCTGTTAGGAACCAATCTGACAGCCATCCTCCATTGTGAATGCAGCTTTCAGTATCTTTCATTGCTGTTTCAACCAACTGGATGAAGTTTGGGCCAAAGTTGAAAATATCCAGTGCTTGAGAAATGCAGGTTTTGGATAAAGTATCAAAGGCCTTTGTGAAATCTAGGGCTACAATTGCACCTGTTTTATTGGTGTGTTTAAGGTATGTTGTAAGATCATCTATGAGTCTTAAATGTGTAGTTATATTCCTGCCTTTTATGAAGCCAACTTGGTCGTTATGTATGATTTGTGTAATAACACTTTGAAGTCTATTGGCTATAGTTTTTGTGTAAATTTTATAATCTGTGTTTGTTAGAGTAATAGGCCGATAATTGGATAAATTATGTTTGTCTGTGCCATTGCCTTTGTGTAATAAAGTAATAACTCCTCTCCTTAAAGATTTTGGTAATTGACCCTTTTGAATGGATGCACAAATGCATTCAAAAAAGGGATTTTTCAACTTGTCCCAAAAATGAAGGTAGAAATCGGGAGTTAACCCATCTATGCCGGGGGCAGAGTCTTTATTTAAATCTTTTAGAGCTTGTGTAAGTTCATCTACCGATATATTATTTTCACACCCTTCTCGTTACATGTCGCCAAGGGTAGGGACAGGGTCATTTTCTAAAAAGTGTTCCTTGATGGTTCTATTGCGTTGCTGGGTGCTCTGTTTATACAGTTGCTGGTAGAATGATTTAATTTCGTTTATAATTTTCCCAGGATTGTCTGTACTTTCGTTTTGTATTTTTAACGTTGAAATCATACTTGCAGCGTTTCTGCGTTTTTCTAAGTTTAAAAAATATTTTGTGTTTTGTTCTCCTTCATTGATCCATTTTTCCCTTGATCTGATTTGAGCTCCTCTTGCTTTGTGCATTTCTTGTAATTCTATCTCCTTTTTTAGTTGGTATACTTGGGTTTGGATTTCTTTATTCTGGGGATCTTTGCATAATTGGGTTTCTTTGTATGATAAGTCAGCGAGTTTTTCTTTTAAAATTTCTCTATTAGTTTTGGACTTAGAGCTGGAAAACTGTATGCAAAATGATCTGATCTTGGTTTTCAACATTTCCCAGATAATTTCTGAATTA
>JAGGCT020004116.1:2165522-2171603 GCA_017654935.2 Phymorhynchus buccinoides
TCTCGCTTCGTGTGTTTGAGTAGACTTACGTCATTCTAAAATTGATGTCATTTATGTTTTTACGTCACGTTTTGCAAGTTCTCTCAGCTTGTGGATGTTGGCCGCCCCTCATTTTTCTAAAAAATAAATGTTTGCAAGATGCTGACTCGCATCCTGCCGGTTTCAAGCTTCAACGCCATGCTGCCATTGTTGCTATGATTTTGACCGAGTAACTCGAGGTAATCAACTATAGTTTTCACGAAGTGCTCTCCCCTAGTTTTGTTCTCCAAAATTCGTCTATTACACCGAGCTATTAATGGGAGACTTAGTGGAGGGGCTTATCACGCTATATTCTTAGTGCGGCGTAGTGAGAGAGAGAGTGTTGGACTCCTCTCTATCTCTCGCTCTCTCTTTATCCCCAACTAAGAATACAGAGGGGATTAGCCCCACTCGAGTGTCACGCCATTTGGCGTGACAAAAAATCCCACTAAGTCTCCCATTACACTATATCTAAACTTGAAGCTTCTTCCATTTATCTGTTTCAGCCATGTTTACGAAGTCTGCAGACAGCTTGTTTCGTCTTCTGTCAAGCGCGATTGATCATGCTGCAGTGTGTGACTTGCTTCAGCTGTCTTGTGTTGTTCTTTTTCTTCTCATGTGTGTGCACGCCTTTAACCTTGGCGAAAAGCAAAACACGGCTAATGGTAAGTGTTTCTTTTTTGTTGTTCTCTTTTCAAAAGTGAAGGATTTCTTGCAAGATTTTTTTCACTAGAAAAATAGTACAATTAACGATGCTCCTGACGGCATACCTCCACGAGTCTTAAAATAATTAGCAAAATAACTATCTATTCCACTGACCTAACTCTTTAATAAATCCTTAGAATCTGGTGTGATTCCCACTGACTGGAAACAAGCTGATGTCACTGCCATTTTTAAAAAGGGTTCTAGATCTGATCCTGGAAATTATAGACCTGTTAGTTTGACATGTATAGTATGTAAGATTTTTGAGTCATTTATTAGAGATGCGATTGTAAATTACATGAATGACTACAAATTGTATGCAAACTGTCAACATGGTTTTATAAGTAAGAGATCATGTACCACCCAGCTTATGGAAGTCATGGAGGAATTAACAGAGTTATTAGATAATGGCTATCCAGTGGACATAATTTATTTAGACTTTAGAAAGGCATTTGATAGTGTACCACATAATAGATTATTAATGAAAGTTAAGTCTTATGGCATAGCTGGAAATGTACATAATTGGATTAAGGACTTTTTAACCAATATAATTCAAAAGGTTAGGGTTGGAGACAAATATTAATCTGTAGCCAATGTACTCAGTGGAATCCCTCAGGGTAGCATTCTTGGACCTATTCTTTTTACTATTTTTATTAACGATCTTCCGGAGTGTGTAGAATCTCCATGTAGAATATTTGCTGATGATACAAAAATGTTTAGCAAATCATGCAACTGTCAGTTAGTTCAGCAAGATTTAAACAATCTACAGGATTGCACAACTAAATGGAAATTGTATTTTAATACAGATAAATGCAAGGTTGTGCATGCTGGTAGGAAAAATCCAAACAAAGATTATACTATGAATAAGAACGATGTTCCAGTTTCATTAATAACATGTGAGAAGGAGAAGGATTTGGGAGCTATATTTGATACAGATTTGTCTTTTGATGCACATATCCAAAGCTGCATAAATAAAGCGAATAAAATGATAGGGTTAATTAAAAGAATATTTATTAATATTGGCAATGATATATTAACCAAACTATATAAAGCACTAGTATGGCAACAATACATGATATCCTAAATATAAATATCAATCAGTAGCTGTTGAAAAAGTTCAGCGAAGGGCTTCAAAGCTTGCTAAGAAATGCAGAAATATGAATTATGAAAACAGACTTCTTTATCTTAATCTCTATTCTCTTAAAGGCAGAAGAGTCAGGGGAGACCTGATTGAAGCATATAAAATATTTAATGGTCATGTTGATTTGTCATGGGATGATTTCTTTACATATGTACATTATGATATAACAAGGAATTCATATGGTAAGGTTTTTTTTATTAAGCGATATAACACTAACATTAGAAAATATTGTTTAACTAACAGAATTGCTAACCTATGGAATGATTTACAAATGGATTTAAAATGTGCACCCAATGACATTCAAAAGTCGTCTGGATAATCATCCAAATTTTATGAAATATATTTAGAAGCATTGATTAAAATTGCATGATAGGAAAATTTCCTAAGTAAAATTCAACCGTATTACACCTTGATCAAAAAAACATTCAAGTTTGATGAAGCGATGGGACTTCCAAAAAGCTTGACGGCTTATTTAGTCCCTACCCTACTACTACTACTACTACTAATAACTACTACTACTACTACTACTACTACTACGAATACTACTACTACTACTACCACTACAGTTTGTCAGTGGCCTTATGTTGTCACTGGTACTGCCTCTAGAATGGTTCAGGTATGGTATGAACCTTACTTGAGCAGTAAACGCAGTCTGCATTGTCCATTGGCAGCATGATGTCTCCTCCTTCAGTGCCCTTAACAGTTGGCGTCCCTCAGGGCTCCGTTTTAAGTCCTCTTCTTTTCTCCCTGTACATTCAACCCTTGTCCGAAGTCATAGAACAGTACAAAATCCTTCATGAGAAATTCGCGGATGACACTCAACTACTTGACGCAACCGAGGCTGCGTGTTGATGCAACCGCTTTCCAAAATCTGATCTCCACTTTTGAGTCTTGCTTTCAGTCCATAAAATCTTGGATGCTCAGTAACAAACTCAAATTAAATGACGAGAAGACTGAGGCCATAGCTGTTGGCTCGCGTTCAGTCTTGGACCAAGTTAGCGTCGCGTCTGTGCAGGTTTGCACAAATACCATTCCCTTCAAAAACAGCGTGAAGGATCTGGGTGTCCATTTGGACAGTTCTTTGTCCATGGACGCCCAGATCAGCCACTTGTGCCGTTCCGCCTACCTCGCTCTGAGACAGATTGCTTCAATCCGTCCTTCACTCTCTGAAAAAGCCGCTACTCAACTAGTATGTTCGTTGATCTTTTCCAAACTTGACTATTGCAATGCAACTCTTGCCGGACTCCCCGCAGTTCAAATCAATCGTCTCCAAAGAATACAAAACAATGCAGCCAGACTCGTCCTGAGGAAATCTAAAAGAACCCATGTCACACCCCTTCTGATCAAACTACACTGGCTGCCAATTCATGCTCGCATTGAGTACAAACTAGCAATCCTCCTCGCTTTCCGCCATTTTCAAAACACTTTGCCAACATACCTGTCCAACCATCTCATCACCTATCAACCATCCCGCACTCTCCGTTCTAGCAGCGAGAAACTCCTCAAAGTCCCCCGCATGAAACTTAAGTCCTTTGGTCACCGCTCTTTCAGCTATCAAGTACCCACCATCTGGAATTCGCTCCCCTTCTACCTCCGGTCCGCTCTGTCCCTGTCTGCATTCAAGTCTGACCTTAAGACTCATCTGTTCAAAAAGTTCCTTTCCCCTTCATAATTTCAATTTCAATCTCACACGCAAACCCCGTGTAAAGTGTGGCCTCTGTGGTGTTTAGCGGCGTGCGTGTGCGTGTGCGTGTATATCATATATATATATATATCATATATATATATATATAGATTTGTGGTCTGTGTGTGTGTGTGTGTTGTGTGTAGTGTGTGTGTGTTTGTGTGTGTTCTTTCTCTCTGTACTCTCTCTCTCTCTTTCTTCCTCTCTTTCTTTCTCCCCCCGCCCCCCCCCTATGCCCTTCATCCGCTCCCCCTACTTGCCCCCCCACCCCCCCCACCCCTCTGTCTCTAAATGCCCCCCCCCCCCCCTCTCTCCTTCGCTCTCTCTGCCTTTCTCGTAATATTGCTTTACATTCACATATTGTTTTGGGAATTTGTGAGCTCGTACGACACCCCCCCTCTCCCTCCCTCCCTAGAGGTGCCTCCCCGAGAATTTGTGAGTGCATAAATTGCGTGCATGTTTAAAAGGTGAGGTGGGTGGGGGTCTGTTTGTCAATCGACTAGATTTTTTTTTTTTTTTTTATTTTTTTATTTTTGTGAAATCCCCTTCTTTGAATTTGTGTCAATAATGTGTATGTGAAATACAACATCCGTTGAATGAACGGCGTGAGGTGGGTTTTTTTTTGTGTGTGTGTGTGTGTGTGTGTGTGTCGTTTTCCCCCTCTCGTAATATTGTAAATCGTACTGAGGATGATTTTTTATCATGGAAGAGCGCTATATAAGCTTTATTTATTTTTATGATTATTATTATTATTAATTACTACTAACGTTTTAGTTAACTTGCTGTTCCTGGTTAGAAAGAGGACCCTTGGACCAGGAACAGCACGTTATCTAAGGCACACAAAAACACACCTGAAAAGCTATATAAACTATTATATATTCCATTGTGTGTGTAACTGCTGTGATCGGCTTATCTAAGGCACAAAAACACACCTGAAAAGCTATATAAACTATTGTATATTCTATTGTGTGTGTAACTGCTGTGATCGGCTTATCTAAGGCACACAAAAAAACACCTGAAAAGCTATATAAACTATTGTATATTCCATTGTGTGTGTAACTGCTATGATCGGCTACATGCAATGCATATTTTGTCAGTTTGTTCAAAACAAAACAACAAAAAGTAATGGGTGTAGAGACACAAAAATTCAATAATATAGCAAAGTCCGTACAATGTAGGACACAGAATCCAAAAGCTAGAAGCGTCCTATTCTTAACAGCATATCACCATGAAGGAATAAAGATAGGAAGATGAAACTTGACGTGCATGTAGGCTAGGTACTGTAGATGTCCCTTTTGGCATCAAGGTCAAGTTCACTGTCATGACCTTGACGTATGATCTTGAAAACTGTAAATCTATTTGTAGCCATATCTCGGGCACCAGTCGACATAGGATGTTCAAACTTAGTATGAAGGTGGTTTGGCTTATTCTCCTTCGCGAAACTTGTTGACCAATCAAGATCAACGTCAAGGTTAAGGAGATCTCTGGACCCTGAAAATCGGGGGGTCGGTAAAAATGGAGTTCCCAAGATAACAGCAAATCACCATGAAGGAATAAAGATAGGAAAATGAAACTTGATGTGCATGTAGGCAAGGTACTGTATATGTGCCTTTTGGTGTCAAAGTCAAGGTCAAGGTCATGACCTTGACGTATGACTTTGAAAACTGAAAAAAAACCTGTTCAGCCAATTTCAGGCGCCAGTCGACATAGGATGTTCAAACTTGGTATGAGGGTGGTTTGGCTTATGCTCCTTCCGAATATTGTTGACTAAATCAAGGTCAAGGTCAAGGAGATCGCTTGACCCTGAAATCGGGTGGGGGGGGGGTGGGGGGGGGTGGTGTGGGGGGGAGGGGGTCGGAAAAATGGGTTCCAAGAATTAAATTAAGTGGGAATGTTGGCTTGGGTATGTAAATGTGCGTCAGCACCGGCAGCAGGAACAGTTAAGAAGATGGTTACAGTATGCAATATGACAGTATGCCAATATCAGCACTATACTCTCACAGTCATCCCTCCGACAGTCCGTTTTGTTTGGCCAGCGGCAATCACCGTTGTTCAACCAAAAGTGACCACCACCTGTTTGAGGCAGACTGCTTCCAAGGGACAAACCGAAGATCAGGGAAGCGGGGAGGGGGGGAGGCCAGGGGGCTGGGGGCGGGGGGGAGCAGATGGGAATTGAGTGGGAAAGTGTGTTGTGGGGCGGTGGGCGTGAGGTAGGATGTGAGGAGGAAAAGGGAGGAGGGAGGAATATGGCAAGAAGAGAGGCGAACGAAATGAAAGGAGGTGTGAGGGGAGAGGGTTAGAGGTAAGAAAGGGGGAAGGTCATCATGGTGAGGGGGCAGTTAATTTCTTCTGTGAGACTTCATTTCAAACTGTTAGTTAGGGGATGCCATTTTTTATGCGCGCGTTATGGTCTGTGTGTGTGTGTGGGGGGTGGGGGGTGGTGAGTGTATGGACGTGGGTATGTTTCTGTGTTATATTGTTCAATATTATAAGTCGCTATTATTGATGTCAGTAGTATCAGGAATACGCCTATTGT
>JAGGCT020004116.1:2172103-2174603 GCA_017654935.2 Phymorhynchus buccinoides
TCAATTAATTCCATTTTCCCCCGTTTTTTGCCTTTCTTACCAAACATTAAGCTGTAATTTTATCAAAACTATTTTTTAGCTAATAACCTTTTTGGAATACTAACCCTAGGCCTTATCTAATAGGACACCCCACCCCCCCCCCCCCCCCCCCCCGATGTCTTCTTCTTCTACCAATGATGTTCCCCTGCGTACAGGCGCCATTTGTCACAGTCGTGGTTCATTGCGTGTTCCCGTCTTTATAGGGGGGTGGTGGAGTGGGGGGGTGGGGGTGGGGGGGGGGGGGGGGGGGGGGGGGGGAGTGGGGGGGGGGGGGGGGGGAGAGCGTCCACTTCTCCACACAAACTCACAATGACTGATAAACCTCGGAAGAAACCTAAGTTGTGAAGCACGTGATGTAGTTCTAGTATTTGGACCGCTCTTTGTGTGGTGTGGCTACGGGTCATTTCTACTCCAGGCCGGAGTGCGTGACACTTGGACTGCATTAATGTCCTTATGTGTTAAACAGAGAACACTCGCTGACACCAACCAGCAACCAACACTATGGTTTCTACTTTGTTAATCAAAAGGTGGTTGTAACATTTCCCGCAGATAAATATTGAAAAGAATGTCATTAGATAGTTATGGTAACTTAGAGTATGTCATTCTTCTATCCTCATTAAATCAAAAGCTTTTTATGTAATGGAATATTCCATTCCTCAGCCTAAAATACTCGTCCTTTCTTCTCATAGTTATCACTTTTAGCATTGCAATCGACCGATCTCATTGTCTTCCGCTTCCTGTCTGCTGCATGTCTGTCTGTTTTGTCTGCCTGCCTGCCACCGCCAACCCCCCCCCCCCCCCGCACCCCCCCCCGCACCTCTCTCAAATGTTGAAATCAATTTTCTGCTTTGGGAGTGTCCCTTGGGAGTGTTCTGTTTTGGGACCCTTTCAGGTGTTTTTTGTGATTTGAGTAGGCCTAATACAATGGTATGCTTGTCCACCAATTCGCAAGCACCAATAATACACTATATTCCAATCACACTTTATCTCCTCCTTACACGACAACAATAAATTACACCACATTCCAATCTCGTTACTCTTCTTACACAACGCACTTCACCGATTCCCAGCCTCTTGTCCTCTTCTTCTTGTCGCTACGTCCCACGTTCGTTAACAGATGCCCGATAATGTTTGTTTTTAATACACTAAGCACGTTAACAATTCAAATCAGCAAAACAATCAAATAATCAAATAAAATAATAGATTATTCCAATCAGTCCAAGCAATGAAACAAACATTGAACTGAAAGTTACTAAATTATACTACGTCAGCAATTGAATTGAATCAATTAAAGCAACCATCTACATAATTGAATCACATAAAAAAATGAAACAATACCACCGAGAAGAACACCACTCACCAAACTATAGTGGAACAAAATGAACAATTCACGACGAATGAATGAATGAATTAATTAGTATGAAGTCACTGGCTGGCAAAAGCATTGGAATGGTCAAGATTGCCGGCAGCAAACCAGGACATAATTACTCTACGGAGAAATGCAGAGTACCTTGTAGGGTTGTGCATGTATGTTTTGCACACTGCTTGGGAATCTGTCAGCTTCCTGAAATGTTTTGGAGCTAAGCCAGCCATAGCAGCACACAAAGCAGCAATAACCCCACACACAGTGAAACACGTCTGGAGGGGGTAGTTCAGGCATGAAGATGAACAGACATGGGCGTACCCAGGTGGTGTTGGAGTGTGCGCATAGGATAGAAGCAGAGGCCTCAATGGCGCACATCCAAGAAACCACGTAAAGGGCTCTATGTACGCTAACATATCCTGCGGACAATCCCAGGCCAGGGTGTCACAATACAGCATCTCGGTATGCTGTCGGTTCGGTAAGTCAACGCAGACCATGGACCAGTGACTCCCTGACCTGGTGTTGTCTGCAACGTAGACAGACCCATTCCTGTTCATGCCCACATTCACCACGAACACCAGCCTCTTGACTTCGGATAGGGGTCTTCTGTCGCTGAGCGCTTTGATGTCGCTCAGAGTGGCAACATTCAAGCACAGTCCAATTGTATGTGGGGACTGTGCGTTAATCCTGTCCATGATCCAGACGATATGGTTGGACATCAGCCATCCTTCACCGCACAGCATGGCCAGTTCCTCTGGTGTAGTATAATCTGGAATATAGTACCATAAATGTTAAGGTTATCTAAGGACTGTGGAATACAAAAAGGTCAAGCTGATAACATTTGTATTCATCAATTCCAACAATTTCTGATAACTAGGAAAGTGAAAGTGCAACAACCATACATGGATACAGAGAGAGAGAAAGAGAAGAGAGAGATGAGAGGAGAGACCCGAGAGTGAGAGAGAGAGAGAGAGAGAGAGAGAGAGGAGAGAGAGAGAGAGAGAGAGAGAGAGAGAGAGAGGAGAGAGAGGAGAGAGAGAGAGAGAGAGAGAGAGAGAGAGAGAGGAAGGAGAGAGTGAGAGAGAGAGAGTGTGAGAG
>JAGGCT020004116.1:2179603-2202689 GCA_017654935.2 Phymorhynchus buccinoides
TAGTTGAGTAGCGGCTTTTTCAGAGAGTGAAGGACGGATTGAAGCAATCTGTCTCAGAGCGAGGTAGGCGGAACGGCACAAGTGGCTGATCTGGGCGTCCATGGACAAAGAACTGTCCAAATGGACACCCAGATCCTTCACGCTGTTTTTGAAGGGAATGGTATTTGTGCCAACCTGCACAGACGCGACGCTAACTTGGTCCAAGACTGAACGCGAGCCAACAGCTATGGCCTCAGTCTTCTCGTCATTTAATTTGAGTTTGTTACTGAGCATCCAAGATTTTATGGACTGAAAGCAAGACTCAAAAGTGGAGATCAGATTTTGGAAAGCGACAGCCTCGGTTGCGTCAAGTAGTTGAGTGTCATCCGCGAATTTCTCATGAAGGATTTTGTACTGTTCTATGACTTCGGACAAGGGTTGAATGTACAGGGAGAAAAGAAGAGGACCTAAAACGGAGCCCTGAGGGACGCCAAATGTTAGGGGCACTGATGAGGAGACATTGCTGCCAATGGACACAGACTGCGTTCTGCCAGTCAGGTAAGACCTGAACCATTCTAGAGCAGTCCCAGTGACACCAAAGGACACTGACAACCTGTAGTAGTAGTAGTAGTAGTAGTAGTAGTAGTAGTAGTAGTAGTAGTAGTAGTAGTAGTAGTAGTAGTAGTAGTAGTAGGGTAGGGACTAAATAAGCCGTCAAGCTTTTTGGAAGTCCCATCGCTTCATCAAACTTGAATGTTTCTTTGATCAAGGTGTAAAACGGTTGAATTTTCCTATCATGCAATTTTAATCAAAGCTGCTAATTATATTCATAAAATTTGGATGATTATCCAGACGACTTTTGAATGTTTTAGTCATTGGGTGCACATTTTAGGTCCACTTGTAAATCATTCCATAGGTTAGCAATTCTGTTAGTTAAACAATATGTTCTAAACTTAGTATTATATCGCTTAATAAAAAAAACCTTACCATATGAATTCATTGTTCTATCATAATGTACAAATATAAAGAAATCATCCCATGAAAAATCAACATAACCATTACATATTGTATATGCTTCAATCAGGTCTCCCCTGACTCTTCTGCCTTTAAGAGAATAGAGATTAAGATAAAGAAGTCTGTTTTCATAATTCATATTCCTGCATTTCTTAGCAAGCTTTGAAGCCCTTCGCTGAACTTTTTCAACAGCTACTGATTGATATTTATATTTAGGATATCATGTATTGTTGCCATACTAGTGCTTTATATAGTTTGGTTAATATATCATTGCCAATATTAATAAATATTCTTTTAATTAACCCTATCATTTTATTCGCTTTATTTATGCAGCTTTGGATATGTGCATCAAAAGACAAATCTGTATCAAATATAGCTCCCAAATCCTTCTCCTTCTCACATGTTATTAATGAAACTGGAACATCGTTCTTATTCATAGTATAATCTTTGTTTGGATTTTTCCTACCAGCATGCACAACCTTGCATTTATCTGTATTAAAATACAATTTCCATTTAGTTGTGCAATCCTGTAGATTGTTTAAATCTTGCTGAAGTAATTGACAGTTGCATGATTTGTTAAACATTTTTGTATCATCAGCAAATATTCTACATGGAGATTCTACACACTCCGGAAGATCGTTAATAAAAATAGTAAAAAGAATAGGTCCAAGAATGCTACCCTGAGGGATTCCACTGAGTACATTGGCTACACATGAATATTTGTCTCCAACCCTAACCTTTTGAATTCTATTGGTTAAAAAGTCCTTAATCCAATTATGTACATTTCCAGCTATGCCATAAGACTTAACTTTCATTAATAATCTATTATGTGGTACACTATCAAATGCCTTTCTAAAGTCTAAATAAATTATGTCCACTGGATAGCCATTATCTAATAACTCTGTTAATTCCTCCATGACTTCCATAAGCTGGGTGGTACATGATCTCTTACTTCTAAAACCATGTTGACATTTTGCATACAATTTGTAGTCATTCATGTGATTTACAATCGCATCTCTAATAAATGACTCAAAAATCTTACATACTATACATGTCAAACTAACAGGTCTATAATTTCCAGGATCAGATCTAGAACCCTTTTTAAAAATGGCAGTGACATCAGCTTGTTTCCAGTCAGTGGGAATCACACCAGATTCTAAGGATTTATTAAAGAGTTAGGTCAGTGGAATAGATAGTTATTTTGCTAATTATTTTAAGACTCGTGGAGGTATGCCGTCAGGAGCATCGTTAATTGTACTATTTTTCTAGTGAAAAAAATCTTGCAAGAAATCCTTCACTTTTGAAAAGAGAACAACAAAAAAGAAACACTTACCATTAGCCGTGTTTTGCTTTTCGCCAAGGTTAAAGGCGTGCACACACATGAGAAGAAAAAGAACAACACAAGACAGCTGAAGCAAGTCACACACTGCAGCATGATCAATCGCGCTTGACAGAAGACGAAACAAGCTGTCTGCAGACTTCGTAAACATGGCTGAAACAGATAAATGGAAGAAGCTTCAAGTTTAGATATAGTGTAATGGGAGACTTAGTGGGATTTTTTGTCACGCCAAATGGCGTGACACTCGAGTGGGGCTAATCCCCTCTATATTCTTAGTTGGGGATAAAGAGAGAGCGAGAGATAGAGAGGAGTCCAACACTCTCTCTCTCACTACGCCGCACTAAGAATATAGCGTGATAAGCCCCTCCACTAAGTCTCCCATTAATAGCTCGGTGTAATAGACGAATTTTGGAGAAACAAAACTAGGGGAGAGCACTTCGTGAAAACTATAGTTGATTACCTCGAGTTACTCGGTCAAAATCATAGCAACAATGGCAGCATGGCGTTGAAGCTTGAAACCGCAGGATGCGAGTCAGCATCTTGCAAACATTTATTTTTTAGAAAAATGAGGGGCGGCCAGTATCCACAAACTGAGAGAACTTGCAAAACGTGACGTAAAAACATAAATGACATCAATTTTAGAATGACGTAAGTCTACTCAAACACACGAAGCGAGAGCTGGGGATCTACCTGATGGTAGAGTAACTTCCCCTGTTTGACCGATTGAATTAGGCAAGATCACTCCCACACACCATAAAATTACTCCCCTTAATTATTTCCGAACAATTCCTATTGGATTAACGAAGCTCGAATCGAAGGAACACACTAAACGAAATGGCCGCTATTTGGCATCGTGTGATCCCGAAAACCAAGATGGCGGCTGGCGAAAGTTTGTCTATCTGCGCGTAAGCCCCGTCGTTTACTGATAAATATGTTGTCAATAATCAGAGGTATGTAAATAAACCACGATACAAGCCCCTCCCCCCACCCCTCCCCACCCCGTCGTTTACTGATATTATATAGATATGTTGTAAATAATCAGTGTTATGTACACAATATAACGCTGCATCCCCCCCCCCCCACACACACACACTAATAAATAATAATAATGATAATAATACTAATACTAATTAATAATGCTTATATAACTCATAATACACAGTGTCTCTCTCTCTATCTCATTATCACTACATTTCTCACCATAAACAAGATATTTTTGTTTTTCTCACATATTTTGAACACAACTCGGTATCACCAACACACTAGCCGGGACCCACTAGACTACTCCTTGTTTAACAGAGATTCCATCAATCAATCAGAGTTGTAATATATACACTTGTATAAGTTGTTTCGACACGTACCTTACAAATTCTCAGTTTCAGGAAAGCCGAGAAATGCGTTCCGTTCCCCACACAAATTACTAATGACTGACAAACTTGGATTCAACTGAAGAACGTGAACAACCCTAGTTCTCTCTGTGGACCCTCCTCGTGTGTGACTAACACGTGGTTTTGTGGCTTCTTTGTCCTCTGTCTGGGGCGTTGTGATCTGGACATGCGTGTTCAAATGGCGTACAATTGCTGACATCATCATGAAATCTATGGTTAATCGTTATTGTTAAAACGACGGTGAAAATGATAACAGCAATTGTGATGATTTTAAGTACGTCTTTCTATATAATTATTATCAATTATTGTCACTATTTTACAGCAATCATAAATTAATAACTCTCTCTCTCTCTCTCTCTCTCTCTCTCTCTCTCTCTCTCTCTCTCTCTCTCTCTCTCTCTCTCTCTCTCTCTCTCTCTCGATTTATTTATACAAAGCTTTACTTTTGCGATCAGTTATGATATCATGAGATACATTCATTTGTTAATATTATTATGATCAGTTGTATATGATGTTTTGTTTATCCTGTACCCCCTTCATGAGGGGCAAAGGCCTAAATGAATAAATCATTGTCATTGTCATTCTCTCTCTCTCTCTCTCTCTCTCTCTCTCTCTCTCTCTCTCTCTCTCTCTCTCTCTCTCTCTCTCTCTCTCTCTCTCTCTCTCTTTGTTCGAAATGTTCTGACAAGATACTTGTTAGTGTATGCGTTTCGTTTCGTAGCCACTTTATGTATATATGTAAAGTGTATGCGCGTTTTGACCCATCTCTCTCTCTCTCTCTCTCTCTCTCTCTCTCTCTCTCTCTCTCTCTCTCTCTCTCTCTCTCTCTCTCTCTCTCTCTCTCTCTCTCTCTCTCTCTCTCTCTCTCTCTCTCTCTCTCTCTCTCTCTCTCTCTCTCTCTCTCTCTCTCTCTCTCTCTCTCTCTCTCTCTCTCTCTCTCTCTCTCTCTCTCTCTCTCTCTCTCTCTCTCTCTCTCTCTCTCTCTCTCTCTCTCTCTCTGTCTGTCTGTCTGTCTGTATGTGTGTGTGTGTGTGTGTGTGTGTGTGTGTGTGTGTGTGTGTGTGTGTGTGTGTGTGTGTGTGTGTGTGTGTGCATGTACCCACGTTTGATGTAGATTTTTGCTTTTTTGTGGCTAGAAAAAAAAAATTGTGCCATTTATTTTCTTCGCACATTGATTTCTATGTAAACATTATGGTATGTGTTAAGTGCTTCTTGTCATCTCTCTCTCTCTCTCTCTCTCTCTCTCTCTCTCTCTCTCTCTCTCTCTCTCTCTCTCTCTCCCTCTCTCTCTCTCTCTCTCTCTCTCTCTCTCTCTCTCTCTCTCTCTCTCTCTCTCTCTCTCTCTCTCTCTCTCTCTCTCTCTCTCTCCCTCCCTACCACTCTCTTTCATTACCAGCCGCGAACAAAGTGAGCAAAGCTTGTAATATTTTCAGTGGATTTTGAAGCCGACTATGTATCTATCTATATGTGTATAAACGATAACCCTTGAATGGGGGGGGGGGGGGGGGGGGGGGGGGGGACGTAGGCCTCTTTCAGACAATTGCTTTCCGTCAAAAGATGATGTGGATGCTGCCTTAGAGATAAGAGAGTTTCTCTCCAGCAAGGCGTCACAGCCAAGGTCTCTACTGGACCTCTGTCGCCTTGAAGTGGCCAAGCATGTCGGATGGGGACACAAGAGAGACAGGCAAGTGGATCAGCTGGAAATCACTGATGACCTGAAAGACATGCTGACTTTTTACAACAGGCCCAAGGCACAAGAACCCATGACTGGGAAAAGGCCATCGGAATCAAAGTAGACAAAGAGAAGGAAAGCAGCCACAAAGAAATCCAAGAGATAATTGTTTACCATTTGATTCAGACGTGAGACTTCTGGTATTCCGGTTCCGGCCGACGTCGGCAGGCAGCTCTTTTTCTACGTCTCCTGTTCTATCCGCTTTATACAGTGACTACGCTACTTTCTTGCGTTCATATAGTTCTTAATTCATCAGTGATTATCTCGGCTACTTGATCGTGGTTTTAATTAGTGACGATTGTGTTGCTGGAGTTCGAGACGGAGTGAGGAGAATTACGACTTCAATCAGTGTAACACTTTCCACGTGGCCGCCGGCCATGGCGGCAGAAGTGATGGAGCCGCTCTATGTACTGAGCAGAGCGCTCCCCCACTTTGACTCAGTGCCAGACACCATAGACTTATGTGCTGCCGCAGAGCGAGTGACGGGGCGGGGCACTGTGCGAGGGGCCCAGAAAATCGGAGGACTGTGGCGTCTGTACGCAAAACAGAAACAATTTAGAGAAAAGCTCTTGATGGAGGGGATCCAACTAGGTGGGGTGCAAGTGACACTATTGGATAAGAACCCATTTAGTTTTCATGGGGACAATGGGCAGGAGAAACCCGCCACCAAGGTGTGGGTCTCCAACCTTAATATGAACTGTGAGAACAAACAACTGGCAGAGGCTTTAAGCAAGTTGGGCTGCGAGCTTCGTTCTCCCATTAAGTGGGAACTGGCTCGACAAAAAAACGGACAGTTGAGTGACTGGGAAACGGGGAGGAGGTTTGTGATCATCACAACGCCTCAGGATTCCCTGCCTACCAGGATCAAGATAGGCCGTTTCTCTTGTGATATATATCACAAAGAACAAAAACAACAACAGAAGAAGTGTAGCCGCTGCCTTATTGTAGGGCACCAGTCATCGTCTTGCCCGAACGACATCGTCTGTCTGGCATGCAACAAAACGGGCCACAGAAGGGGAGATGCTGCGTGCGATGGGCCTACTGCTGAAGGCGAGATAAGCCTAGCAGCAAGCAGCGAAGACAACGAGCAACAGCAGCCAGCCAACCAGCCAGCTGAACGCGGACCAATCGAACAACAGCGAGCTGACGTAGCAGAAACGAGGGAGGCACGCGTGACAGCCCCTGCTGCTACCAGCATGAAAAGTACAGCACAGAAGGGAAACAAGGCCGCTCGCTCACAGAGCTGCGCTGCCAAGCGTAAAAGAAGTAAGTCAGAAGACAAGAAAGAGCCAAACCGCCGCTCACGTCTCGAAGACTACTTCCACCAAAGTGGGAGGGAAGAAGAGGAGAGGGAGAAGGAGAAAGACATAGGCCTACCACTGGATGGCGAAGCAGAGGGAGCGACTTAATACCCCCCTGGTTCCTCCTCTCCCTCCCCATCACGACCGCTACGGACCATGGACCTTAACGAGTGTTGAATAATGATTAACGGATTTGTGTCTCTAGTGTCATGGCTAATGAATTAAGCATTGGTACTTTAAACGTTAGAGGCATACGAAACAAATTGAAAAGAAAATCACTTTTTAATTACATTAGGGATAAGAAGTTAGACATTACATGTTTACAAGAAACATATGTTACAGAAGATTTATTAATAGAAATAAAGAGACAGTGGCATGGCGACTTATTCTACTCAGCAGGCACCAATAAAAGCAATGGTCTTATAATACTAATTAGCAAAAAGCTGGTATGTGACAGCACGGAAATAAAGACTAGTAGTGATAGATTGTTATCAATTAGAATGTGTATAAATGGGATGATTCACACTGTGATAAACTGCTATGCCCCAAGTACGACAACAGAGAAAGTTAGGTTCTTGCAACAGCTGGAAACAGAACTTCAAGCAAATGATAGCGATCACATTTGGGTAACTGGTGATTTTAATATTACTATGAGCGAAATTGACAATGTGGTTGGACTGCCTCACTCTAACAGAGAGAGGTTAGCATTCAGAGAAATGAGTGCCAATCTAAACATCTATGACACTTGGAGATCTCTTCATCCAGATAAGATAGACTACACTTGGTCAAGACAGAGCCCGTTTACAGCGAGGAGATTAGATTATATTTTTTGTGACCCCTTGGCATTGACTAAAATCAGAGAGGCCAGTATAGAATCCTGTCCGTTCTCAGACCATAGATTGGTCAAGCTGAGCATAAAATTAAATGACTTTCAGAGAGGACCGGGTTATTGGAAGTTCAATTCAACATTGTTACGTGATAATCAGTTTGTAGAGAAAATGAACGACCTAATAAATGATCATTTAAACGAGTATACACAGGATAATGAAAATGAGAGTGGTAATTCAGAAATTATCTGGGAAATGTTGAAAACCAAGATCAGATCATTTTGCATACAGTTTTCCAGCTCTAAGTCCAAAACTAATAGAGAAATTTTAAAAGAAAAACTCGCTGACTTATCATACAAAGAAACCCAATTATGCAAAGATCCCCAGAATAAAGAAATCCAAACCCAAGTATACCAACTAAAAAAGGAGATAGAATTACAAGAAATGCACAAAGCAAGAGGAGCTCAAATCAGATCAAGGGAAAAATGGATCAATGAAGGAGAACAAAACACAAAATATTTTTTAAACTTAGAAAAACGCAGAAACGCTGCAAGTATGATTTCAACGTTAAAAATACAAAACGAAAGTACAGACAATCCTGGGAAAATTATAAACGAAATTAAATCATTCTACCAGCAACTGTATAAACAGAGCACCCAGCAACGCAATAGAACCATCAAGGAACACTTTTTAGAAAATGACCCTGTCCCTACCCTTGGCGACATGGAACGAGAAGGGTGTGAAAATAATATATCGGTAGATGAACTTACACAAGCTCTAAAAGATTTAAATAAAGACTCTGCCCCCGGCATAGATGGGTTAACTCCCGATTTCTACCTTCATTTTTGGGACAAGTTGAAAAATCCCTTTTTTGAATGCATTTGTGCATCCATTCAAAAGGGTCAATTACCAAAATCTTTAAGGAGAGGAGTTATTACTTTATTACACAAAGGCAATGGCACAGACAAACATAATTTATCCAATTATCGGCCTATTACTCTAACAAACACAGATTATAAAATTTACACAAAAACTATAGCCAATAGACTTCAAAGTGTTATTACACAAATCATACATAACGACCAAGTTGGCTTCATAAAAGGCAGGAATATAACTACACATTTAAGACTCATAGATGATCTTACAACATACCTTAAACACACCAATAAAACAGGTGCAATTGTAGCCCTAGATTTCACAAAGGCCTTTGATACTTTATCCAAAACCTGCATTTCTCAAGCACTGGATATTTTCAACTTTGGCCCAAACTTCATCCAGTTGGTTGAAACAGCAATGAAAGATACTGAAAGCTGCATTCACAATGGAGGATGGCTGTCAGATTGGTTCCTAACAGAAAGAGGAATCAGGCAAGGTTGCCCCTTAAGCCCTTTGCTTTTTGTACTTGCGGTAGAAATTCTCGCTATTAAAATAAGAAATCATAAAGATATACATGGAATTGAAATTCAAAATGGAAGACAAACAGCTACATCTAAAATTAAACAGTATGCAGATGATACAACATTGACGATGAGAAACGAAAAAGACATAAAGTTAGCAATTTTAATTGTGGAACAATTTGAAGAGCACTCTGGATTAAAACTGAACAAATCTAAATGTCAAGGAATATGGCTTGGAAGAAGACAAAACGAAATTGGAGCAGTTCAAGATATTCCTATGTTAAACATAAAAATAAAAATTTTAGGTATTTATTTTTCTGCAGATACACAGGCATCATTAATCCAAGATAATTGGACAGGTAAATTAGATACAATGAGGAGAACTATAAAATTGTGGGAAAACCGAAACCCATCACTATATGGTAAAATTATTTTAGCCAAAACTCTGCTTCTCTCTCAATTCTCCTACATTATACAATCGCTTACTCTTCCGAAAACGGTGCTAGCCCAGATCAACACAATTATTTACAGATTTTTATGGAAAAGAAAAACGAATAATAAGAAAGCTTTTGAAAAAATAAAGAGGAACGTTTTGAGTCTAGATATAAAAGATGGCGGCCTCAAAATGATTAACATTGAACATCAGCAAAAAATGTTCTTAGTCAAATGGGCCGTACGGCTACTAAAGGAAGACACAGATAATGAGTACTGGACACTCCAAGCCAGAGAATTACTTTCACCCTTCACTAATATACACTGTGCTTTTAATGCTAATGTAACGCCACCCAAAATGCAGGGTTTAGACGCAATTCACTCAGAATTTTGGAAGGAGGTGTTAAAAACTGTGGCAATGCTGAACACAGACAGACCAGTGATCAGCATACACACAGAGCCTATTTGGAATAATAAGAACATTAAATATAAAGGTGTACCCCTATACTACAAGAAATGGGCCAAAGCGGGTTTACATTATATGCAGGACCTCCTGCTACACGGAAATATCATGAATTATGCTCAGATCACAGAAAGAGTAGGTTATCACCCTAGCCTCTTATTTGAACACAACGCTCTGATTAATGCTATACCACATGAATGGAAAGAAGAATTAAACGCAAACCCACAACACCAACCCATTGACAACGTCATTCCTACAACAGAGGGCCCCTTAAACATTCTAAAAAATGCAACAATTAGATATATGTTTGTCAAACAACAAAATCATGACATCTGTGCATCACACTTTTGGCAAAGAAAACTTAACGTTGACATTTCAAAGTATTTCAATACGGCACACTTGTGCACAATCGAATCAAGACTGAGGTTGTTACACTTCAAGTTTATCCACAACATCTACCCCACAAACATCTTGCTACATAAAATGGGAATAGCAAACTCTAATAGATGCCCATGGTGTCCCACAGAAGTTGACTTCATCGAACATGCATTCTTTCAATGCCCTAAAATACTGCCCTTTTGGAAAATGATACAGCAACTTATTTTGACTACATATAATTATCACCTTACGATTAATGAAGAAATAGCACTTTTCGGTCTGCCTGACCCTAAGAATCAAAAACATGGTATTATAAATGAAATTAATCATGTACTTCTAATCGCTAAAGTATCCATTTCTAAATTCAAATACGGAAACCTCAAGCATCTAGAATCTATTTTTACTGCAGAAATGAAACTGAGAATACAACGATGAGTGACTGCCTTCTTCCTCTTTCCGTGCTCCTCTTTATCCCCACCTCTCCCCTTCACAACCCCTCTCCCTCCCCCACCACCTTGCGTCCACTGGTCACTCATGATATCCGCCCAGACATTTATAAAATATGCTTAGATTTTGTTTTGATTTTGTTTTGGTTTTTCTACACCCCCCCCCCCCACCCCCCCCCCACCCCCACCCCCACCCCCCAGTTTACAGTGGCTAATACGTGAAAAAAAGCAGTGAGTTTGTTGATTTGGAAGACATTTATGTTTGAAAATAAAATACGAAAGCTACCAAAAGAGGACAAAAAGAAAAAGAAAAAGAAAACAAAAGCCAATGGAGAAATGATGAAAAATGGGAAGTCTTGTTTTTTTTTTTTTTTTTTAAAAAGAAAAAAAAAAAAAAAAAGGGCTATGAGACAATAAAAGACCATTGATCATCTTCTTCTTATTGCAGGCTGCAGGACGGCAACTGTAACAGACAGCAGCGAAGGATGGATAACCGCAGGCAGACCTCCCAGCAATGGAGAGAGAGAGAGAGAGAGAGAGAGAGAGAGAGAGAGAGAGAGAGAGAGAGAGAGAGAGAGAGAGAGAGAGAGAGAGAGAGAGAGAGAGAGATAATGCATGCAAAGGTCAATGTAAAGGAGAGGAAGCGAATGAAAATAGGAAACAAGACTCCCAAAAAAGAGTTTCCGACACTAAAGGAAACATACAGCTCTGATCTCCGGCTTAAAAAAAAAATAAAAAAAAATAACGCTTGCACGGAGGGACCTAGGACGCTCCAATTTTGCATGCGGATAGGTGCTAACAATATGTAGCTAGGATACGTGCAACCATGAAGGTCACAGGTTAAAGATCAAGGTCACTGGAACCGAAGATATATTTTAGTATATTTATACATATGACAGGGAGCAAAGAGTGATCACCACAGAATCAACTAGGTGTGATGGCGGAGTCATATCCTTGTCACGACTCTCTGACGGCCCCTGCAGGGCTTTAGGCGAGCCGTGTGCCGTTGCATCAAGTGATCTTTGTTACATGTTGAGCAAAAAAGGGGTGTGAGGTAATGTTGACGTGCTTTACAAAAATCAAGTATAATTTAATGCAACAAAAAGAGCTTTTTTATGAATGTGCTTGGTTCAGTTATCACATACAATCAGCTTTAAATCAATGCCATACAATTTATATATCTTATTTAGTTAGTTAGCACACAAAAATCGAATGATTGTTTTCGTGTTACCAGCCGCGAACGAAGAGAGCCAAGCTGGTAATGTTTTCAGTGCAATCTGAAGCCGACTATCTGACTGTGTGACTATGTTAACACAATAAAGTTTGAATGGAGGGAGCTAGGATGCTCAAATGTTGTATGCGGATAGGTATGAAGCATATCGAGGCCAGGATTAAGAAAATGAAGGTCATTGGTTAAAGTTCAAGGTCACTGGAGCCGAAACTGCTGTCGAACACCTTGCACGATAGCGAATTGACCTAGGACGCTCGTATGTACTTAAGATACATAGGCCATATACAAAAATAAAGGTCATATGTCAAAGGTCATGGTCACTGGAGCCAAAAATGCTGCCGAACACCTGACACGATAACGTTTGAATGCAGGAACCTAAGACACTCAAATTCTGCTTGTTGATAGGTACTAAGGATATGTAGACCAACGTCGAAAATCAAAATCATAGGTCAGAGGTCAAGTCACTGGCACCGATAATGCTGCTGTAAATATATATATATATATCTGCACTGACCTTGACCTTGAAGTTTTGTTTGGACTTTTTTTGTCCAAGCATTAACATTCAAATGTTCTGAAATAGTCAAATGGCCGCAATCACTTGTCTTTGACAAAAGCGTAAACATGAGTATTGCCCCCTTGACAAAATTAATATACTAAAGATGAGAGAGAGAGTGTGTGTGTGGGGGGGGGGGGGGGGGTGGAAAGGGAGAGCATGGGACATTTGTTGTATGGTCTATTATAGAGAAGGAGAGAATGGAAAAGGATATAGGAGTGGACAAAAATGAGGGTCATATGAATGGAGAGGAAGTCATGGGATTGAAATGGGGGAGGGAGGAGGGAGGTGGGAATGGTGGAGGAATGGTGTGTCTTTGATGTGGCTTGTGACCCTGGTGTCTTGTGACCCTGGACGTGTGTGAGTCCTGTTGGGTCTACGTTTGGGTGGAGGGGGGTGGAAGAAGGGAATGAAATTTTCTGGTTGCCCGCCAAATAACAGGTATTGAGACGGGTCTGTGTGTGTGTGTGTGAGTACAAAAATATAAACACATGGACTTACTCTATGCAAACTAGATCCTACCAGACTGGTTAGTTGCTTTAAGCGTACGCTACGAAACACGACTCTGGCCGGGTTGCACTGTCCCAGTGCGTACCTGCCGCTTAGTAATGCGGGTATATTATCCAAAGACCCTATTGTCTTAGTTTTGGGAAGTAAGGATAGACCTTATTTTATATATGTCACAGAAGAATCCCCGATACTGCAGGTGGTTTTTGTTCTCTACCCAGGTAAACTTAATAGACATTTTTAGATTAAATATGGCTGGCGGTGAAAGGGTTAAAAGATAATGTGTGATTTAAACCAATATACTGAAAAGGGTTTTGTTGCAAAATATCTTATTTCTAGTCAATGTTATACGAATACAGGATCTTATTACACAGAAAATTGCACAATGGCCATAATAGTCCAAACTTAACTCCCCTGAATTTTATCAGTTGGTCTTAGTTGATGAATTTCAGCAGAGATCATTCTAAATGTACAACATGTGTCATACCATTTATGTTCCCATTTGTATTGTGTGTGTGAGTGGGTGTCTGATGGGGAGTATATGTGTGTGGGTGTTGCTGGTAACTGGTACTACGTTTATTGCCCTCTTGTTTTATTATCACTAGATGTTTTGGTCAGTGATATTATAAGATACATTTCCTGTCACCTGATACACTTACCAAGTCGGTTATGGCAGATATGATTGGTGGAACGCAAAAACAACTTACCCAGCAAGGCTCCCAGGGACCCCCATTTGGGGGTATATGAAGTTCTAAAATTCTAAAGGACCCTCTAAAGGAATGTGCGGTGGGTCCCAGGGATGCACTAGAACAATTCTTTGTAGCATTCGCAATGCCACTGGGACCCTCTATCCCGCCTCTAGGACCCTCTATACTGTAAGTGAAAGAGTCCCTGGGATCCCTTGTTTGGCAGGACGATTCTGAGCCCTGCCTAGGCACAATAATTGCCTGTATGGCATTTCAGCTTTGTATTGCTCACTGGACTGCAGTGCATAGCGAGAGGGGTTTCATTGGGTATATGGAGGTGTAGGTGACATGCTAACATAATGTCTGAACGAAGAGGCAGAGGAGGCTCACATTTTGCATGCAGAAGGGTAATTAGGATACCTAGACCAAGTTCGGAAATAGTCATTGGTCTTAGGTCAAGGTCACTGGAGCCGAAAATGCTGCCGCGTTAGATCCTCGCGCTGGAGTACTGCAAAGTGCAGGCGTATACTGTTTGATCCGATTTTAACTTCAGGGGTGGTTTTCTGTTTGTTCCTAGATCCTGCAAGGTTGCTGGTTCTGGAAATGCTGTCGCGCGGCTGGTTGATCTAGCATTTTCACGCTCTAGTTTTCAAGATAGTTGTGCAATTTGTTTTAAGGTTTTCACTATGTTGATATTATTGTTGTTAAGATGAAATAAACTGCTTTTTGTACTAAATAAAAAGGCAAAGCAATCAAATTACACCCAGTATGTTTTGTACCCTAGCATATGTCTCGCTCTCACTTGCTCCCTCTCCTCCTCCCCTTTATTTCTGCGTACGTGTGTGTGTGTGTGTGTGTGTGTGTGTGTGTGTGTGTGTGTGTGTGTGTGTGTGTGTGTGTGTGTGTGTGTGTGTGTGTGTGTGTGTGTATGTACAACCCCTGAAGATCTAGATTCAATTCTTTCAGAAAGTAACAACTGCTATATTGATATTCAAAATTGGATCGTGCAAAATAAACTTCAATTAAATGCTGAAAAAACCGAAGCAATGCTTGTAGGAACAAAAAACAAACTAGCCTCTGTTTCCATAGAGTCAATCCAACTGGGTAACAATATCATTCCCCTCTCAGACTCTGTCAAAAACTTAGGTGTCACTTTGGACAATACTCTTTCCATGCAGAGTTTCCTGACTCAGACCTGTCAGTCCTGCTACTATCAAATTCGTCGCATTGGCTATATTCGTAAATATCTCTCAGATGAAGCCACAGCAAAACTTGTTACTTCCCTCATCCTGTCTCGTCTTGACTACTGTAATGCTCTCATTTCTGGCCTATCAGTCTCTTCTCTATCTTGTCTCCAACTTTCAGAGCATGTCAGACGAACTGGATTCTCTATCTATTCCCGAAAACCTCAAGGATCCTGAACGCTTCATGTCTTTCTTGAAAGACCAAGGCTTACTCCACTGCCTGGTGGTGGTAGCAGTGAAGGAGGATATAATGCTTCAATTAGAAGCAAATGCTTTTGGAAGCCAGAAAGATGTGTTTACAAGGACCCAAGAAATCAACGAGTTTGGGGACAAAATATTTGTCTTCCTGCTTTCCAAGAAAAAATGGGGTTCGGTCATAAAATTGGCGGCATGTGTACCTTACACTTTGCCGTACATGACATGGTATGATAAAGCGGGTACAGAAGATCTCGTGGCAATTTTCCGCCTGCTTGAGCATGAGGCCAAAGAATTAGTTTGCAAGATTATGTTGTACTTGTTCGCCTCTGCCTTCAACATGGGGAAAAGCCGATTGCTCGAGTTTTTTTCTGTTCTCCGACATCAGGTATGTGCAAGGTATCGTCACAATATGTCTTCAATGGGAAGGAAAGAAGAAAATTATCACATGAAATTCGTAGAGAAGGAATGCAAATTTAGAAAAACGCTAACATGTATATCTGATCTTCAAAGCAGCCAAGGCGCAAGTATTGACTACAATAGAAGCCTCCACGTGGCATGCCAAGCTGGTTTGTTCTCTAAGTTCGCCCAGTCACTTGATTTTGATAAATCTTCAGATGACCTTCTTCAGACCCCTTTAGGGGTGGCAGTGTTCTACAACCAACCAGACCTCGTACGATTGCTGTACCAAGCTAGAATCATAGTCAACGACTCTGAGGTCCTCTGGCTAAGTCGACACCCAACGCTGAAGAAAAGATGTGAAGCAGAGAGAAGGGAAGGGGAGGCTTCATCTCCTTCAGATGTGTATCCTTCAGCTGATGACATGGATGCCGCCATGGAGATCAGAGAGTGTCTCTCCAGCAAGGCGTCACAGCCAAGGTCTCTGCAAGACCTCTGTCTCCAGGAGGTGGCCAAACATGTCGGCTGGGGACACGATAGAGACGGGGAAGTGGATCAGCTGGGGATTGCTGATGTCCTGAAAAGCAAGTTGACCTTCAGGGACGGGAGTCTTGATGTCGAACTGGCAGAGGAAGAACAGGATTCAGCACCTGTTACGGCTAGGATTGTTAAGAAGAGAAAAGAGGCATATGGGGATTTAGCAGTAGATGACTCACCTCCCCAGGCAAAGAGAAGGCGACGTCAGGAAGATGGAGCAGCTGGGAATCCCTGATCTCCTGAACTACATGTTGGTGGAGGTGGACAACAGAGTGGTGAAAAAAACCCTAAAGGATTCTTGAATGGATTGCTAGCAACGTCTAGAACGTTTTTTGTTGTCCTTGCCGTGATTTGTGTCTGTTCCTACATTATTGTTTTCAGACCAGCCAGATTCGTCACCATGTTTCGTTGCTCGAATTGTAAGGATGTCACTTTACTTCTATTAACTTACTTCAATTTGTTTTTCTTGGTGCAATTATTGAAATATTTTGGGGGTTGTACCATAATCATCATATCTAACAATGAGTTTGGTTTATTTCATCGACAAAGTTGATTTTGAGGTGTAATTATGTTGATCGCATATATGGGATTGTGGTAGCGAGAGGGTAGGATTTTTATTTGTTTTTACTCGTAACACTATGTTCAGTGAAAATAAAGCAAGTTTTCTGGTGTCAATTGTGCTTTATTAAAGCATTTCCTGTACAAAAAAACTAAATACAATATAGCCAAATGCTATATGTCATGTAGTTTATGAGTTCCAAAGCGTATTGTTTTTACCGAACTATACCGGTACTTTGGACAAAACAATCAAATGCAAACCTACATTAAATTTTCACCATCACAAGTATATAATATCAACTCCGTTCGGTTCATTTATAAGAAAGTGAGCATATAGTGTGTCTTATTTTAAAAGAACTAAAAATATTCTGTTGCATTATATTTGCCAATGGAAATTCCAATATTGATTTCACATACCAGTATGAATCAAATAAAAGAACAAAGACAAACAACATATATATGAAATACAAGATGAACTACATAATTTCTATACTCTAGTAATGATACTTTTTAAAACGAAGTCTAACTGATAATGTGTCTAAACAACAACAACAAACTGAAATGATTGCCAGAAATAGTGATATTCATATTAGCATGCTGGGTCCATTTCAGACGCATATTATTTTGTGTAGAAATTTGATATGCCATTCACTTCAGCATTGCTCTCGTTGATTTTCTTTTCTTTGCTTTCTTCTGAAATGGTCTGGAATGTGTCCATTTGCTTTACATCTGATATAGATCGTCATATAGCTGCCTGGATGAGGTAAATCCAAACATAATTGTCATTCCACATCACAATGAAACGGTCTTTCTTTGTGTCACAATTATGGCACTTTTTCCACCTCTTTACTGATTTGAGTATTCCATGTGTAGTTTTTGTGAATTAACCTTGTCAGAAAATGCTATTTCCAAGCAGGTGATCCACAATGTTCTGTATGTGAAGCAATTTGTCAAAAGTGAAATGGAACAAAAATTGGTTACGACTCTTTGTTATTCTAATATACCATCATTGAACCACTGATACCCATCCCTGGGGACTCAACATGCCTACCATGAGTTAATTGATATAGTTCGAACTGGAGCAAGTATCCAAGCATGGTCAGCAAGCCCCACTTTCGGTAGCCAAAGAACAATGGTTTATGTCGAATGAAGTACCTTATGTACATACTGATTACAGAGACATAGCACAATTGACTTGCTCACGCAGAGTATTTGGGGTCTAAAAACATGAACTAAGCCAGAAACCACCCAACCAGCATACTGCGAAATGGGTGTACGTTACTCAACTTTTCAAGTGTATTTTGTTTTATGAAAAAAAATACGAGAAGGACTGGACATTCTATAATGTGTGGTAAAAAGACATTTAAGCAAACAATGGTGGCTAGGTGTCTTTTATTTCGTCGGTGCCAAGTCTGTGAGGCAGGTTCATGCCTCTAAGGTTAAATGTGATCGAATAAAGATGACAGGTATAGTATTCATTTTACATGGGAAATATAAGGAAAAAATCCCTACTCTTTTGCTACCACGATCTCATATATGGGACCAAGCACTGCTGACTGACAGATACAGTTGTCACAATTTAGAGAAAATCGATTTTAGATCATATATTGATCTTCAAGTTTGTTTCTCACACATGTATAGGCAATTTCATAGATTGGGCGTAACATATACACAGTGGCTTAGATGGGATGATTGTGCTTATGTCTTTAGTGGTACCGTGATTGCCTCACTGAATGTCGACTCAGTGCAAATGAACGGCCCCAGAGGACGCATAAAAAGAACTGCACCCCAACTCTTACCTTTATTCACTTGAATTGTGTCTGTATTGTTACAAATTCGGGACTTTCCTGGTGTTGCGCTGCCTCCGGGCATTGCCTCCAGGATCGTTCCCACCATCTTTATATCTACTAATGTCCCATATGTGCCTGTTCCAGGCCGGAGGACGCTAAACGAACATTCATAATTCTGTTACCTTTATAATGCTCGAAATACTTCTACTGAACTACCCATGCAATACAATGAGGAGAGTATGGCAATGCAGCACCACGGTGGGGGCGGGGAGGGATTGGCCGATCCAATATATAGGATCCTGGTAGCATAATGGGCTAACGTAGTGTTGTTAGCGTTTTCGGTTTTGTTTGAAACTTACTACAACATAATGTAGTACATGCATTTATTTGTGTGCGTTTCTTTTATAGTTTTAGAATAACATGAGTATTTTGGAATGGAGACAAGCTTATGTACGTATTTCTTTCTGCAATTTTGTTTTGGTTTTGGTGGTGTGTGTGTGCGTGTGCGTGCGTGCGTGCGTACGTGCGTCCATGCGTGCGTGGCGTGTTTGTTTGTGTGTCGTGTGTAAGACGCCACATCTAGCCAATAAAGAGCTTAATGAACATAAAATGGTTTTTACAATTTTGTGTGGATTTATGCGTTTGGTTTGTCACAATTTATGAGAAAATCGTGCGTGTGTCCCCTGTGCGTTGTGCGCGTCCGTGCGCGCACTAGCACATTACCTTGTTTTGCGTATTTGTTCTGTGTATCGTGTGGAAACAATTGAAAAGATGATTACATGTAAGCTTTGGTATCTTCAGGTGACAGGAAGTTGTCTTTGTCCCAAATGTGTTTTTAATACTGTGTCCAGTGTGCCGCGCCATGTGCAACAAAGGTTAAATGAATGCGTTTAACATAATCATTTATTTGACAAAGCACAAAACCACACACACTTACACACGGCGCGCTGGTGCACACTACACACACACACACACACACAACACACACACACACACACACACACACACCAACACACCAATTAAGACGTACGCGCGCAAAATGCGCACGCGTACACACACACACACACACACACACACACACACGCGCGCACGCCATATATAAATTGTCATGTGTACAGTCACACCACAAACACCACTCACACAGTGGACACACACACACACACACACACACGCAAACAGTGACACTCACACACACACAATAAATAAAGACAGGGTTCTTATCTTAAAAGACCCCCCACGGTCATGTGTCATAATCCTCTTATGGCTAGGAAGATTTTTTTTATCGTTTCTTACTTGCTATAAGAGGGAACACGCGTGAAAATCGTGATTTTGACACATGACGAGGTGGGTCTTTAAACGAAAGGTTGATGGCATATAAAACCAAACAAACAAACTGTCAAAATACCCTGCATTGTGGTCGCATATAGGCAAGGGAATGGGAAGCACACGACAGCCAGAAGAATATGGACACATAAACCAATAAAGCAAGACCAAATTATGCACTGCATTAACACACGACGACACACACACACACCACACCACACACACACACACGCTGCGCGCGCGCGCGCGCGCACGCGCACGCACGCACAAACACACGGACGCACACACACATCACACACACACACACACAACAGCGAAGAGAGAGATACTTCAAACTTCAAAACTTCAAACACTTTATTTTTACAAGGATAAGAATTTAGGCTGGGCCTAGTCGTTCATTCTGTCCTTGGTTCTAAGCATGCAATGCTTAACTAATACTATAAATGAACATTGAGACACAGGAAAATCGCCAACAGAAACCAACGACGTTTAACAGTAATATAGCAACGACATGGTAGGCAGAGCATCAACATCAGCAATAAAAACAAACAGAATAGAGAAACTAACACGACCGATTAACAAACAAACAAAGAAATAAATGAACAACATCTCTTTCACTACAATTTACTTATTCTACTAGTACTACCATTACTACTCCTACTACTATTACTGCTACTACCACCATCACCACCACCACCACCTCTACTACTACTACTACTACTACTACGATGAAAGTTCAGCTATAACCGTCGCGTATCGGCTTTCGCCATGTACGACGGGCCTGAAACAAACCAACCAGGGTTATAAACAAAAATGTATGTTTCCTGAATCACTGTCTTAGCCAAAAGGCCGAGAAGCGATCAAGAATATGAACATGTCGCAAAACTACTACTACTACTACTACTTGTTTGTTTTTTTTATTTATAGAGCCGCTTTACCTCCCTTTGCAGGGAGCTCAAAGCACTGGAGAAGGCCTAAGCACAAACATTCAGACAAGCATACACATGTAAAGACAAGACTAATAATAATAATAATAATAATAATAATAATACTGGAGGAGAGAGAGATGAGAGAGAGAGATGAGAGAGAGACAACCAGAGAGAGAGAGAGAGAGAGAGAGAGAGAGAGAGAGAGAGAAGAGAGAGATGTAGAGCAGAGAGAGAGAGGAGAACAGAGAGATGAGAGAGAGAGAGAACATTTTAAACATTTGTTTATTGAGGGAAAAGAATAAGTACACAATGGGCTTGTTTTCATCTTGCCCTCTAAACTAGTAGAAGAAAAACCATCATTAATATACCTCAATTAATGAACAAAAGCAACATGAAAAAAAATCCTACACATTCATCCACCACTCCACCTTCCCCCCCACCAAACCTCGCACACAAAACACAGTAATCATAATTATGAACTAATATCAATGGAATTAACAAGAAACAGGACTGAAATACATTGTGGAGGAAGAAAACAAAGCCAATCTAAACAAAATGTATTATGAGTATGACAACATCATCAAAAACACAAGAAATGACTTTCTTCTTCACATCGTCTCTCCACCCCCACCCCACCCCCATAATGTGTGTGTGTGTGTGTGTGTTGGTGTGTGTGTGTGTGTGTGTGAGAGAGAGAGAGAAGAGAGAGAGAGTAGAGAGAGAGAGAGAGAGAGAGAGCGAGAGAGAGATATACAGAGGGAGAGAGAGAGAGAGAGAGAGAAAGAGAGATGAGAGAGAGAGAGAGGGAGAGACCCTGAGACAAACGAAATTTTTTTTAATATGAACCAGGGAACATGACATAAGCAATGACAGGTGTTTTTTCCACTCAGCCCTGGGGAAATAATAATAAATATAAAGAATATCAAAGAAAACTTTCAAACAACAAAAAACTAACAGTGGCATTTGAAGCTATAAAGCCATTTCAAGCCACACTTGTACAGTGCATGTAGGGTTGGTAGTGTTTTGTGGTATAACTTGTTCATAACAAAAACTAAGTAACACATGCACAAAAAATCGGGGGAAAATGAGGGTAATGGGAGACGGGAGGTGGGAGGTAGGTGGGGTATATTAAGGCACAATACATAATCATAAGGTGAATAATCGGAAACCTGTGACAAAGACAATATGAAGCATATATGAAGATAGTATTATTATCATTATTATTAAGGTTACGTTTCACATTTTATCTTTTAATCTTTGAAACAGGTATTTGTGTGACTACCTGTTTTAAAGAGTGACGAGAGAGAGAGAGAGAGAGCGAGAGAGAAGAGAGAGAGAGAGGAGAGAGAGAGAGAGAGAGAGAGAGAGAGAAGAGAGAGAGAAGAGAGAGAGAGACGAGAGAGGAGAGAGAGAGAGAGACAGAACGAAACAGAGGCCACTACAAAAATAAAACAAAAACAAATGTATTCTGAAAAGGGAACTCTAGGTGGTACTTACCAAAACAATCTATCACAGAGCCAAAAAATACCGTTGATGTAACAGAAAATACTTGGCAAACCACCCTACCTCTGATTTGCGAAAGTATTTTAAAGATCCATCAGATCCATGTTTGAAAATCACGTGTTTTCCCTCTCTCGCTGGTTAAGAAATCTTTAGTCTGATCAGGTTTGAACTCCCATACAAAATGCCCCCAAATTCATGGGAAACGATACATCACTTTTAGCGAACAGCCTCGATCGTGCATGGAGGAACTTGTATGTGGGTCACACCTACCGAGAAAAAAAAGGGAGTTATGCTTGCTGGGTCAGTGGTTCTTTAACAAGCGTTTGTAATTTATTTTTGTTTGTTTGTTTGTTGTTTTTCTTTCTTACTTCTTTTTTCTTCTCTTACCGTTCCATATATGACGCCAATGGGTACGTATGTGTCCCGTTTTTTACCCAGGTTTTCCCTGGTCTCCCCGCTGCTTACAGCTGGACACCATTCCGATTTCGGAGGAGCTTCAAAGGGAGAAAAATGTTATTTGAAGATTTTGTTTAAAACCCTTTCACCGCCAAAGTCGCATTTTAGCACCACAGTGATTTTAACACCTATGTCACTAAAAGGCATCAAATTTGGAGTATATTTATCCAAAGACCCTATTGTCTTATGTTTTGGGAAGTAAGGATAGACCTTATTTATATATGTCACAGAAGAATCCAATATAAATACTGCAGATGGATTTTGTTCTCACCTAGGTAAATTTAATGGACATCTTTGGCTGAAATATGGCTGGCGGTGAAAGGGTTAGGCCAGCAGGAATGATCCAAAAGTCAGAGATTGCAAACATTTTGTGTGTGTGTGGAAGAAAGAGAACGTTGCATGCAAGCATGGTGTTTATTCTACTTTCGAATTATTTATTATTTGTTTGCCTTTAATATTCTATATCAATATAAAGCGCA
>JAGGCT020004116.1:2203189-2267111 GCA_017654935.2 Phymorhynchus buccinoides
ACCAGCCAAGCCACCCACCCACACATCACACTCTACCAATCAGTCACCCCACATTCTCCTTTATCACACTCAGCCTTCATGTCGATTCAATCTGGAGTCTCGGACATATTAGCAGCCACAGGCATTCAGTCCTCGCTGCTAGAGTCAATGTGCTCAGTCCTCGGCCAGTCCGAAAACAACCGCCTGGAGGAATTCAGGCTATTCGAGCACGTGGAGGAGGCTACCTTGGGTCAGGTGCTGGCCGCCTTCGCCAGCATAACCCAAAACATAACGAACATCGCGGCATCCCTCAGGGTTAGCCTAGAGGCCCTGTACCGCAACGCCATCATCACGTGTTCCCCCCTACGGCTTCACGCCGATGACCCGGCCCGCCTCAGGTCACTACCTCTCACCCACACGGGCCTCTTCCCACGGGAGAACCTCAGCGCGGTGGCGGAACGTTGCAACAAGTCCGCCCCTCGCAATCCAATTCGGCATAGAGCCATCTGGGCCAAACGCCGAAGACTGGAGTCCCCAGTGGAACACCATTCTCCCGGATCCGCCTTTCGACAACCTGCACAGTGGTACCAGTTGGACCGCGCTTCCACTTCCGCATCTAAGGCTCCCCGCGGTCGAAGCCAACCCAAAAATCGGCCTGCCCAAGGGGGTCGTGGCAGGGGCAACGGTAAGCAGCCCCGCCAGTTTTTTCGGTAGGGCCCACCCAAGAGACTTCCAGTGTGGGAGCCCTCTCACAGGCTCTCCCTCGCTGGAAGTCTCTGGTTCAGAGTCAGTGGGCTCTGCGTGTGGTGCGGGCAGGCTTCAAGATTCCGCTCAAGTCAAGACCTCTCTTAACGGACGAACCTATATCCTTCCCAGCACCATCTGATCATCGGCAGTACCAGGCACTGCACTCAGGTCGAACAACTACTGGCAAAAGGTGCAATCTGCCACGTGCCCAACCCGAGCCCGGGTTTTTATGCCCGCCTCTTCACCGTCCCCAAGAGAGACGGCGGATATCGACCAGTCCTAGACTTGTCTCTACTGAACCGATATCTGAAGAGGATCAGGTTCAAGATGGAGTCTACGGACCTCATTCGGGCCGCAATCAGGCCAGGCGATTGGGCAACCTCACTGGACCTAAGGGACGCATACTTCCACATCCTGGTACATCCGTCCCAGCGCCACCTTCTCAGATTCGTCTGGGAACGGAAGGTCTACCAATTCATAGCCCTCCCGTTCGGCCTCTCCCTGGCTCCATGGGTGTTCACAATGATAGTCCGGGAAGTTGCCACGCTCGCCAGAAAAAGGGGCATTCGTCATGTTTACCTGGACGACTGGCTCCAGCTCGCCTCATCGGAGAGTGTGTGTCAGGAACACACTCAGTTGCTCAAAGGCCTTGCACACGACCTCGGCTTTGTACTAAAGCCAGAGATGTCCGATTTGACCCCCAGCCAGAGGTTCAATTACTTGGGAATGTCATTCGACACCCAATCCTTCACGGTGCGGCCGCACCCAGACAGGATCACTCGCCTCAGAACTGCCATCCAGGATATACTTGCTTCAAAAACATGCACCCACCGCTCACTCCTTCGGGTCCTTGGTTACATGGAATCTTTGGCTGGGCTCCTCCCACTGGCAAGAGCCCACAATCGGCCCTTCCAAAGATGGTTTCGATCCCTGGGCCCCATGACCGCTCAGATCCAAAAGCACCCCCAGCTAAAGAACCTTCTAGGCAAATGGTTGGACACAGAATGGCTGACAAGCTCTGTGCCCATCCGCATGTTGTCTCCCCAGACCTTCCTGTACACGGACGCCTCCAACACAGGCTGGGGTGCCCACTTGGAAGAACAAAGAAAATCTTGGGTCCTCTGTTTTTTTTTTTTTTTTTTTTTTTTTTGGGTCGGAGCTAGAGTCCGCCATGTACATCAACGTCCTAGAGTTGACTGCCATCGAGAAAGCCCTTGACCACTTCCTCTCTCACCTGAAGGGGAAATGGGTCACAATTTGCGGCGACAATCAGACAGCGCTGTCGTACATCCGCCGGCAAGGGGGCACTCAGTCAGAAATACTCTCTCTCTAAGCAGAGAGGATTCTACTTTGGTCACAAACACACGGCATGACCCTCTCGGTGGAGTTCATTCCCGGAGCCCTCAACGTCCTGGCAGATCAACTCTGTCGGTCGGGACAGATCCTCCCTACAGAGTGGACGATCACCCATCAGTCTCTACAACCGCTGTGGGAGGCTTGGGGGAAGCCGCATATCGATCTATTCGCCACGAAGCACAGTGCCAGACTTCCCCTGTACGTTTCCCCCATGAGGGACAATCAGGCCCTGGCGAGGAACGCCTTCTCGATTTCGTGGTCGAACAAGTCCGTGTACGCCTATCCGCCCACGGCCCTGATCCCTCGGGTAGTAGAAGAGTTCACCCGAGACAGGCCCCGGATGATCCTGGTGACACCACACTGGCCATCCAGCCCATGGTTCCCAGAGATTGCGGATCTAGCAGCAGAACCCCCAAAGCTTCTAAATCTGTGTCCAAGAAACCTCGTTCAGCCAAGGACAGGAGTTCATCATCCCGATCCATCAAGGCTAAACCTGTGCGCATGGATACTATCCGAGCAGGTCGGAAGGCCCAGGGCTACAGAGATTCCACTATAGACCTGATGGTCACTTCTCGACGCTGCAGCACAAACTCTCTTTACGATCTACGCTGGAGAGCCTGGTTCCAGTACTGCCAGTCTCGCAAGATTGATGCTCTGAGGCCCTTGATCCCTCAATTCGCTGAGTTCTTGTCACGCCTACATAGGAAGAAAGGTCTGAGTGCAACCACATTGGCAGGTTACCGCACAGCGGTGTCCACCACCATTTCGCTAACCTTGGGGATCAAACAAACTGAGTTGTCGCTGTCTCACCACCTCAACCATGTAATAGCAGCGGTACATCAGAAGGCTCCCACTCAAGGCCCACGCTTTCCTCAGTGGGATGTCTTTTTAGTCCTGGCCTATCTTCGAGATAAAGTCGAACCCCTGGCTAGTCTTTCATTAAAAATGCTAACATACAAAACAGTTTTTCTGATCGCATTAGCAACGGCCCGACGTGTTAGTGGCCTACACGCCCTGAGTGGCCTCCCCCACGACGTTCAGTTCGGCCCAGACTAGACCAAGTTCAACTTACGTACCTGCCGGAATTCCGGGCAAAGAACCAACCGGCAGATGTAGAATCAGAACCAGTACACATATCTAGCCTAGCTTCTATATTATGCCCTGACGATGAAGAGCACGCTCTATGCCCTGTAGCCCTGAGGTGCTACATGAAAAGAACTGCCAGCTTCAGACGACAGAGACGACGATTATTTGTCTCTCTGAACACACTCTATGACAAAGATATCAAGAAGCAAACTATAGCCAGATGGATCACAGACGCACAGAAGGCCCTGCCTCAGAACCCTGTGAAAGCTCATGAGGTCCGGGCTATTGGGGCTACGCTCGCCCTGTGTCGGGGGGTCCCTATCCGTTGAATCCTGGCCACGGCTTACTGGCACGTTCATCAGCTACTACCTCCGCTCAATGAGCACTCAACGCCCTGACGAGGCACACTGCATCAACCACCTGGTACTGGCTGGCACTGCAGTCAACATGCAGCATTGATGGTAAAAGCACTTAATCTTCTATTAATAGTGCTCTTTTGGGGTATGCATGCTCCTGTATCACACTCTAGCCTGATAATCAGATATCGGTTAGACTAGTTATTGGGTCCCACATAATCCCATCCTGTTCAATTCCTATTTGTCTTTCACGCCTGCGACACCACAGTCCAGGCTAACAGGATAACTAGAACCCAAGTGTGTCAATACAGGTCTTGGGATTGACCAGTTTCTCTCGGTCAACCTCTTGTACCCTCCTTCCAATGCTTGGCAAACTGCTTTTTCGGTGTGATATGAATATGATATTCGTCGGTGTGATATGTATGAATGGAATAAATCAAAAAATTCCTATTAATTTTCTTATTTATCCATTTTAATACTTACCATATCATCCTCCCTCCTACTTTCGGTTTCCCTCCATAAACTGTAGGTGGAGGGCTTCAATCAAAATATGAAGGGATAGGTAGGCCACTTCCTGGTGCGCAGTGCGGGTAGCGCGCAGCCCTAGCTACCAGGCGCAAAAGTGGCCAAAACTCTTTCCCTGTGAGGCTATCGCCTTCACGGGGTGTTGGTAAGCACTTTTCCGGCTAGTTGAGAGTAAATGCTTTTTTGGTGTGATATGGTAAGTATTAAAATGAATAAATAAGAAAATTAATAGGAATTTTTTGATTTATGTCATGGTAGAAAACTGCAGTGTTTGCTTTGTGTGCTGTCACAGTCTAATGAACTGTCATTTGTCACTTTTCTTTATTTGAACTAATCTTATCTCATTTGAACCCTGCACATATTCGATTTGTTCAACAGATCACATCCTGATTTCCCAAGGACTTTAAGAGATTTTTTGATTTTCCTATTGAGAGCCCTGAGTTTATAAAACTTGGTTTCTTTTCTTTACTTTAAGTCTTTGATATTGAAGACAATGGAAGGTTATCCTCTTTGAAGACCAATAACTGCAAAGACCTGATTGCAAAGATCAACTGTAATTTTGTGAAAATCAAAGGTAAATGCCCAAAGAAGCTTGACAATCATGGATTATGGCTATGTTGAAAAATCTGCTGAAAATAGCCATAAAATAGCGTCACAAAATGGGATTGGCTTTAGTACTCATAAGTTGGTGTTTCTGAATTTGAAGCACTGCTTGCTCTGTTTTGTTTTAAATATGAACACAAATACTGTATGAAAACAGATGCTATAAAGAAAATGAGTCAGTCACCAAACGTCTGTGCTATCAACTGTCAAAAAACGCGCTGCTTGCCTTGTTGGCGGTTTCCAAAGTAAATCCCAGGCTTTAAAAAACCCCAATGTTAAAAAATTTGAACACAGAGAGAAACTTCACGTGAAATACTTCTGTTATAGACATGTTAGAAACATTTATGATGATTCTGTTCAATTTTGTGCACAGTGTAATGATGTGATGTAACGTTATTTTTTGCTTTATTTTTTTTTAATGAAAAAACTATCCCAAACTGTAAGTCAATGATGCTCTGAACTTTAAGTTTGGGGCATGTAGAATCCGCTCATGTTGTGTTTTATAACATGATTCTAATCAGAAGCATGAAGCCAGTCACCAGTATCAAATAATGAGTCTTGAACAAGAAAAGAATGCAATATCAATCAATGGTGAGGTTGGGTATTTACCGGTACAATCTGGTCCTAGATGAGTACAGAATGCTATTTGTCTATCACTCCAGTTAAATGACTGCTGCATTCTGTGTGCTTGCAGCTACAAGAAGTGGGTGTCCCTGACCAAACACATCACGCCCACCATCGCCCACACCTTGCAGCCAGAGTGCGGCACCATCTGCTCCGTGGCACAGTTCGTCTCCCAGCCCAGCACCTCCCAGTCACGCAGACGGGAGGCCCAGGCAGCAGAGGCCATGGAGGCCACCGACCAGGACTCGAGCAAACCAGAGAGGCCCCAGCCCAGATCCCTGGACGACCACCTCCCCAAGATGAAGGCGGTTGAAGGAACCAAAATCCGCTACACTAAAATCCCCAAACGGAGGTACCCGAGCGGGGCTAGTCCATCGGACATCACCAAATTCAGCATGGACTCCTCTTTTCAGTTAGACACCATGCTGCAGCAGCGCTACGCCCAAAACCCGGCGGGGATCCTCGGCGAAGTGCAGTTCTCGTTTCTGTGTTTCCTCATCGGGCAGAACTACGATTCGTTTGAGCACTGGAAGTGGCTGGTCCATGTCCTGTGCTGCAGTGACTCCGCCCTGCAGGCTCTGCCCGCCCTCTTTGTGGACTTCATCTCCGTCCTGCACTTCCAGATTCGTGAGATTCCCCAGGACTTCTTCGTGGACATCGTCAGCCAGAACAACTTTCTGACCAGCACGCTGCACGAGTTCTTCTCCAACCTGGATTCGCGGGAGGTGGACGCGGGGCTGAGGTCGCGGGGGTTAAAGTTCAGGGACCACCTGACGGAGAAGTTTCAGTGGGACTTCACTTCGGATCCTGAGGACTGTGCGCCTGTGGTGGTGGTGGAATGTGCCGAGTGACTGAATGGTGGATTGTCGTATTAAGGGGCTGTATAGGTGGAGTCCTTGACACCAGGTGGCGCCCTGTTTGAAGGCAGTTAGAACTCACTCTCTTTTTGTATGTCTCGCTCTCTCTGGCCCGTGAGTGCCAAAAATAGATTTTGCCCTCTATTTAACAAAGGGAATTAAAGTAAGCCATGAGAGTGATTTCCCGTCGGGCCACCAGAAAGCTTTATGGATACTGTTGTATGATTTAGCCTATAGCAGTACTGAATAGTGAAATGAGCGCCTTGCAATAAATGACTTTCTACAGTAACGTTAATTCATGGTATAGCATAATGTTTGTGTTGTAGTGCTTGTTGGGGACAACTCGCACACTAGGCGGCATTTGTACTAGCTGTGCTGCAGCCAAAGGGACTGGTTGACTTTGGGGACTTTCCCCAACGCTAGCTGTTCTCAGATCATTTTAGTGCTGCAGCCAAAGGGACTGGTTGACTTGGGGACTTTCCCCAACGCTAGCTGTTCTCAGATCATTTTAGTGCTGCAGCCAAAGGGACTGGTTGACTTGGGGACTTTCCCCAACGCTAGCTGTCCTCAGATCCTTTTAGTACTGCAGCCAAAGGGACTGGTTGACTTGGGGACTCCCCAACGCTAGCTGTCCTCAGATCCTTTTAGTGCTGCAGCGAAAGGGACTGGTTGACTTGGGGACTTTCCCCAACGCTAGCTGTCCTCAGATCATTTTAGTGCTGCAGCCAAAGGGACTGGTTGGCCTTTGGGGACTTTCCCCAACGCTAGCTGTTCTCAGATCATTTTAGTGCTGCAGCCAAAGGGACTGGTTGACTTGGGGACTTTCCCCAACGCTAGCTGTCCTCAGATCATTTTAGTGCTGCAGCCAAAGGGACTGGTTGACTTTCCCCAACGCTAGCTGTCCTCAGATCCTTTTAGTACTGCAGCCAAAGGGACTGGTTGACTTGGGGACTCCCCAACGCTAGCTGTCCTCAGATCCTTTTAGTGCTGCAGCGAAAGGGACTGGTTGACTTGGGGACTTTCCCCAACGCTAGCTGTCCTCAGATCCTTTTAGCGAAAGGGACTGGTTGACATGGGGACTTTCCCCAACGCTAGCTGTCCTCAGATCATTTTAGTACTGCAGCCAAAGGGACTGGTTGACATGGGGACTTTCCCCAATGCTAGCTGTCCTCAGATCATGTTAGTACTGCAGCCAAAGGGACTGGTTGACTTGGGGACTTTCCCCAACGCTAGCTGTCCTCAGATCCTTTTAGTGCTGCAGCCAAAGGGACTGGTTGACTTTCCCCAACGCTAGCTGTCCTCAGATCCTTTTAGTGCTGCAGCGAAAGGGACTGGTTGACATGGGGACTTTCCCCAACGCTAGCTGTCCTCAAATCCTTTTAGTGCTGCAGCCAAAGGGACTGGTTGACCTTTGGGGACTTTCCCCAACGCTAGCTGTCCTCAGATCATTTTAGTACTGCAGCCAAAGGGACTGGTTGACTTGGGGACTTTCCCTAACGCTAGCTGTCCTCAGATCCTTGCAGCCAAAGGGACTGGTTGACTTGGGGACTTTCCCCAACGCTAGCTGTCCTCAAATCCTTTTAGTGCTGCAGCCAAAGGGGACTGGTTGACTTGGGGACTTTCCCCAACGCCAGCTGTCCTTTAATCCTTGTGGCCCAGAGTGGGGACGTACCCTATGCAAGGCATTTCCACTATAAATGAATTATAGCCCAGTCATCCAGAATATCTTGCTATGTGGCAGTCTTAGTGGGAAATGATAGACTGGCACACATACCGTATTTTACGGACTATAAAGCGATACTTTTCCCCCATATTATAATATGAATCGTAAGAAAATATAATAACAAAATCTAAATTTTGTATTGAATTTTGAGGGTGCGCCTTGTACTTGTAGTCAGAAGAATATGGTACATTGTATTATTTAGAATAAAGATTTAAGGCAAACATTCAAGAATCCCTGTTGTCTTTTTGTTCGGTCTAAGGGAAGCAACCCCTATAATAAGTTTTATGGATGACTTAGCAAGGTTATCGTTGCTACTTTGACTTCTAAGTTGCCTACGTGCTGGAATGCCGCTCTGGAATGCAGCACTTGGAAGCGGGATTTCCTGACCTTCTGCCACTGAAAAAATGTCTGCTAAACACTTTATATCGTGTCGTGTGTTAGTGTTCTCATGTATATGGATGATTTAATATAATCATTCCTGGATGATGTGTAGGTAAGACTGAAGCTTTGTTTCCCCGTTTTACCCCTATTTTGGTATTGTGCGGAACAGAATAGAATGTAAACAAGTTTTTTTTTTACTACGTAACCTTTGTTATTTTAAGAGAACGCCATGGTTACTTATTATCAGACATCGAATAAATTTTACCATAACCGATTAGTTCCGTGTTTGCTTTCTTTTGATACCAAACACTTTATTGAATGAAATTTGAGGTTTTACGTCCTCTCGACCTGGGAAAACACTTTATTGTTTGATAAAACGAATTGCATAACAGTTTCACTCAGCAAAAGTATAGGCTCACCTCAGAGCTTTATTGTTTGTTTTTGTTTAACTTTAGCTATCGCCCAAAAAATTAAAAAAGTGCCAAAATATGTCGTCGGCAAGGAATAATCGCTGGGTGCTGCTATGCTATGTGGAGCGTCGGCACAGCTGTCGTTGGGATTGTGTTAAAGGTTAACCTTCACAAGTTCATGGATATGAAAGATACAATGTTAGAGAGCACAAAAATACCCATAATTGATAAAAAAAATAGATTTTTGACTTTGCAGGCCTGTTGCACCCCTGTTATGGTATCGGCGCTTGTTTTCTTAGGCAAAGAAAAAGTGGCCTATAATTTATGTCGTTTCTCTCTCTCTCTCCCTCTCTGTCTGGGCTTTATCAACAATTTCTAATAATCGTGTTGCGAAAAAAAAAAAAAAAATCTGTAGGCAAATTCTGTGATTGTGTGGGTTTCGACAAAATAACTTGCGATTCCTGTTACCACTTTACTTCAGTGTGTTTCCATCCAACATTCGCTCAACATGGTGTAACAAGGATGATATGATGGTGTGACAAGGACATTATCTATCAAACATTCCACCATGCCTGCTAGTTTCGTGGAATTTCGCGTTCGTTGTGGCACTTTTCATTCCACCGTTGTGTCCCAACTTTGCAAGAGACTTTAAGCCAGACTGTCACGGGAATACGATTTATTCCTTGTGGTTTCGATCTACGAAAGGGGGGTAAGCACAAAATTCGTACTGACTATGCGTCACTGTTTTTCGTTCATGGCTGGTTTGATTATGACGCTACTCCTTGAGCTGAGGAAAGATTTGGATTCGTGACAGCCTCGTTCCTGATTGTCTTCCAGACACGTTTCCTGCTTCACTGCATGGATGTGGAGGCAAACCCAGGTCCATCAGGTTCTCAGCTTTTCAACAGACTGGAGGAGCACATTGCTCACTTGAACGAGTTTGTTCATGTCCTGGCAGACAGGTGTTCGTTTTTGGAAAGCAAATGTGAACGATTCTCGGAATGAATGGAATATATCGATGGATTTTGTCAAAATGCAGATGAAAACATAGACTCGAGACTTTTTCAAGACAAAACAATATAAGATTGTTCAATATCCATGAGAGTGAAAATGAAAGCTACCCAGATTGTCCAAGAAAAGTGGTCCAACTTCTCAACAGGTTTTCCCCCAGCAAAGCATGGACTTCTGATGATGTTGAGCGGGCTCATCGAATTGGTCGGAAAAGAGAGCATTCCTCTTACCCAAGGGTTCTGATCGCCAAGCTTCACAGGTGGAGTGATAAAATAACAGTACAGGAGCGGCAGGAGCAACATGGCCGAAACTCTGAACATCCGAGTGGGTGCAGATCTCACTAACAAACAGCAGAGCATCATCAGGCAGGAGAAGGAGAATGGACGACAGGCATTCTTCCACAATGGATGTCTTCATGTGAATGAAAATCGTCAAGGTCAGCATATGATATGGAGCATCGTGAAAGATTCCAAAATCATCAGAGAGGAAACCTTGCCTCCTAGACAGGAAACCTTGCCCCCCAGTCAGGAAACATTGCCTTACAACCAGGAAAATTTGCCCCAAGGAAACCTTGCAAGCCAGGAAACCTTTGAATCCAGCAGCAGGCAGAGGGTGACAAAGAAAACCACTACCCTCCACCCAGGACATATAAGCAAGGTGGTTGAATCATCAACTAAGGTCAGCGTGAGTGCTAATGGTAAGGTGGGTATCCAGAGCAGTGTACCTGAAAACACAGTGCCTTCATCATCTAATGATCAGGTTTGTTCAGATACCCCTGCCCCTTCCCACTTGTCTTCCCTTAAAGATTCTACAGACAGTCTGACAGAAGTGGACGTGGAGGTGGATGATGTCGCAGTCTTTGTTTCAGTCACAGTCTCAGTCCCTGTTACAGTCTCAGCAGGCTCCTCTAAATGATGACCATTCCCTTCCCTGTTCCAATGCTGCCCCTCGGGTGTCGTGTGAAAATGATACCCTGGTGAAATCCCCTTGTCATGCCCCCCAAACACGCTATAGAGCCAAATGTCGACAAACACAGCTGACAGATTCGTTTTCATCCTCTAGTCCAAAACGCACCACTAGGGCATTTTCTGCTCCTTCCTCTAGCTAGGGATTCGGCCCTGCCCATGTGACTGATGACTCTGTAGTTAGAGAAACTGGCTCTTCAAAAGAGAGTAATTGTTTTGAAGTTTCTTTCCTACAATATAGAAGGGTTGTCTTTGTTATACCAACATGATGCTAGATCTTTTCTCACTACATATGACTTAATTCTTTTAGTAGAGACTTTTTCATCTTCATTTCCTTGTCATTTGTTTTCTTCTTATGAAGTGTTTTTTTCACCTGGAGTCCAGGTATCTGATTCTGCTAATGCACGGTTATCTGGTGGTATAGCACTCCTTGTTAAAAAACATTACTTAAATTATATTTCACAAGTTATTGTTGAATATGACAATTGCCTGGTTCTGAAACTATCTAAAACATTGACAGGTCTACATGTTGATTGTTATTTGATTGGTGTTTATATCCCTCCATCTGACAGTGTTTATTATGCTGACACAGACATTTACAAATAATGCTTTAAGTTTGTTAGATAACTGTATTGCTGATCTATTTCAAGATCTTGGCGATCTCCCTGTAATTGTCTTTGGGGATTTGAATGCAAGAACTGGCACTGATATTTTTTCTTATTTGTTCATTGATGATTTTGCTGATGAAAATTCTGATGATTATAATATGTACTAGCGCAACGCCGAGTACCAGTAACGCCTAGTAACGGTAACGCCTAGTAACGGTAACGCCAAGTACTGGTAACGCTGAGTACAGCAAATTTGAAGCGATTTGGTAAAGAAACGGTGGAGTTATAAGGCCCCGTTTCGCGTTGGCGCTGTTCTGAGAGTGATGCACTCTCCCTAGTAACGGTAACGCCAAGTACTGGTAACGCTGAGTACAGCAAATTTGAAGCGATTTCGTTAAGAAACGGCAGAGTTATAAAGCCCCGTTTCCCGTTGGCGCTGCTCTGAGAGTGACGCGCTCTCCTGATTTTCTTCAAATTTGCTGCCAGGCTTTGCCCCGGTGACAGCAAGCCTGACAGCAAATTTGACGCGATTCGGTGTGCGGAATTATAAGGCCCGTTTTGCATCATGCTGCTGTTATGCGCCTAAGTAATGGATTCGCTTCCGGTTTGGCACATTGATAGTCACCGTCCCCGGTCATATATGTGCCAAATTTGAAGGCAATCGGTCCAGAAATACCGCAGATACGGGCGCCGAAAGGCCGTCGGATGCGCGTTTCGCGCATTTGCAAAACCGCGCAAATGACACGGCCGCCTCGGTTGCCGTTGCCATCGCCCCGTTAGGGCTCACAGCAAATTTGAAGCGAATCGGTCGAAAAACGGCGGAGTTATAAGGCCCGTTTCGTGTTTCAGACACACACACAGACGGACAGTTGGCTTTTTACTATATGATGATTTGTTTAGCAGGAGATCCCTGGATCGAGTGATTAATGACTTTGGTAAATATTTAATCCAAATATGTAATCTTTACAGTTTAATTATTATGAATGGCCATGCAGCAGGTTATGAAACTGGTAAGTTTACTTACATTGCACACAACGGAAGCAGTGTTATTGATTACTACATTATTTCTAATAGCATGCAGACATTATGTTCTCATTTAAAAGTTGTTTCGCGAATGGAATCAAACTGTGGAAATGTTTTTAGTTACACCTGAAACAACTGCTCCACAATCTTCGTTTGTGCATTCTAGCATTACCAAAGTCACTAAATTTGTTTGGAATGGCGATTTAAAAGATACATATTTCACAATGTTCAATGATCCTATTGTTATAAAGCTTATTCAAGATGCTCTAGAATTGATTGATTGATATGGACATTGACGCAACATTTGATACGTTTTGCAATGGTCTTAAGGCAGCTGGTAAATGCATGTTAAAAACAGTTGGAATGGATAAGGTTTTCTCAAAAAGCCATGGTTTGATAAGGAATGTTTTGAAAAAAGACGTGAAGTTAGAAAAGCTTTGAGGGTATTTCAAAAAAGTATTTTTAATGTTGCTTTTGTAAAGCGCATCGAGCATACTACTGTATGGATTTAAGCACTACATATATGAAATAAAATTATTATTATTATTGCAACACTAGGCCTAAGTTGTCACAAAATGTAAGTTAAACATTGTAAACAAGAACAGTAACAGTCCAAGTCAAACACATTTGCTTAATGTTGGATCACAGATGTGAACCGCTGGATCAGAGGCTTCCTGACAGACAGACGCCAGGCAGTTGTGGTGGAGGGAGCCCGTTCAGAATTTGCCCCAGTTAAATCAGGAGTGCCACAGGGATCCGTCCTCGGGCCGTGCCTTTTCCTGATTTATATCAATGACTTGCCCCCAAAAGTGACATCCACCACCAGACTGTTTGCAGATGACACTGCTATGTACAGGACAGTGGCCTCCCAAAAAGATCAACAACAACTGCAAGAGGACCTAGCAATCTAGCAACTAGCAATCTGGGAGGAGAACTGGGACATGAAGTTCCACCCAGGGAAATGTATTGTCCTACCAGTATCCAGGAAACGAACACCTCTGGACCATAGTTATTACCTACATGGCCACACCCTGGACAGAGTCACAAACGTGAAGTACCTGGGCATAAACATCCAGAAGGACATAACCTGGGATAAGCATGTAGACGAGATAACGTCCAAAGCAAACAGAATGCTCGGGTTTCTGCGGCGTAACCTGAAAATCAGCTCCACAGAACTGAGAGAGCGCGCATACTTGACACTGGTCAGACCGCTGCTGGAATACGCTAGTTCTGTCTGGGACCCTTACACAAAGAAGTTGGTGGACAAGATCGAAGCAGTTCAGAGACGGGCGGCTCGCTTCGTGCTGAACCGCTACCACAACACCTCGAGTGTAGGGGATATGCTGGAACGCTTGGGTTGGCCCACCTTGGAGCAGAGGAGGAGGAATGCACGGCTGACAATGCTGTACAAGATCAAGGAAGGCATTGTGAAGGTGGATAACAGCAGGCTCCAACCAGCGCCTAGCCGTCAAAGAGAGCATGAACAACAGCTGTGTACCACCCAGTGCAGGACAGAATACCGACGGAGCTCGTTTTTTCCCAGGACCATCGGGGACTGAAACAGACTGTCAGAGAGGGCGTGGCGCGTTCCAGGCAACTGTCGGCTCTCATTAAATTCCCCCCCCCCCCCTCCCCTTAAAAACGCAGAGTAGGATTGTGACCGACCACTTTGGACCTCAACCCAAATCAGCCTGTTGATTGTGGGCACTAAAGGGAAGAAGAAGAATTAATATGTTCAGGGATGCGAGATGACCCAAAATAAAAAAGCTTTCTGGATACACAGGCCACCTCGGGGCCTCGTTGGGGACTGCGCAGGAGTGTAAAGAGCACATAAATGTGCGTGTGTGTGACAATAAAGTGTAAAGAGCATATAAACATGGTGTGTGTGCATGAGTATGAGTTAAGTGTAAACACTAGATGCGTGTGTGTCAGTGTGCGTGTAACTATAAATAAATATACTGATGTACAAGTAGAGCCAAAGAGGCCTGCCAAGCGTGGGATATAAAACAATATCCAGACATATCATTTGCGTATATTAACCCATAGGCTTAGTGTAAACGCGCGTGAGAAAAGGTGTAAGAATACACCGTTGCTATTAAAAACTTGACGTCACAGTTATATATCTTGACATATCATTATCATCATCACGCATCAAGGTACACTCGCATGCGACTATCTGCAGTACTCGAACCATATTTTCTTTATTTGCATCAAGTGAAGTTTAGTAAAACAAAAAGCCCAAACATACTCCTAACCCTATGCCTTAACCCGATAAATGCAAAAGGTTGTTTCTGATGAACATTTTACATTGAAAAAAAAAATTGTGAAGAGTAACTTTTAGTGAAATTGCAAATGATAAAAATAGCGGCTAACAACCAGATACTCAAGGTAGTGTCACTGCAAATAGAGCCTTCTGAGCAGGACACCCCAAAACGTCATCTTAGTGAACTTACGCAATCACTGAAATTACGTCATCATTGAAAGTTCGTCATTGGCTAAATGACAATAACTATGGCCTAAGTGATTGCAGTGTAAGAAGAATATGTCATTGTAAAGGCTATTTTTTTATACAGCTAAGGCCAGTACGGTTCATGTTTCTATTAATAATCAGTTTCCTTTCATAATGTATCGCTTGTGCAAGATCAAAATAGCTCACGACTTTCTAACTTGAGAACTATATTATTTGTGGATGAGTGGGATTTTCTTGCTACGGTGAAGTGGTTAGTATTCTTTAGATATGCATGCACGGTGTCTCGCTTCTTTTATCTGAAAGAGGTAAAATATCGGTATATAATTATGACTTTGCTGTGAGATATTGCTGTTATGCTGTGAGATATTGCTTTTATCCTATGTCGAGAGAGACTTGGTGTTTATCCTATCTCGAGAGAGACTTGGTGTTTATCCTATGTCGAGAGAGACTTGGTGTTTATCCTATCTCGAGAGAGACTTGGTGTTTATCCTATCTCGAGAGAGACTTGGTGTTTATCCTATCTCGAGAGAGACTTGGTGTTTATCCTATCTCGAGAGAGACTTGGTGTTTATCCTATCTCGAGAGAGACTTGGTGTTTATCCTATCTCGAGAGAGACTTGGTGTTTATCCTATCTCGAGAGAGACTTGGTGTTTATCCTATGTCGAGAGAGACTTGGTGTTTATCCTATCTCGAGAGAGACTTGGTGTTTATCCTATCTCGAGAGAGACTTGGTGTTTATTCTATCTCGAGAGAGACTTGGTGTTTATCCTATCTCGAGAGAGACTTGGTGTTTATCCTATCTCGAGAGAGACTTGGTGTTTATCCTATCTCGAGAGAGACTTGGTGTTTATACTATCTCGAGAGAGACTTGGTGTTTATCCTATCTCGAGAGAGACTTGGTGTTTATCCTATGTCGAGAGAGACTTGGTGTTTATTCTATCTCGAGAGAGACTTGGTGTTTATCCTATCTCGAGAGAGACTTGGTGTTTATCCTATCTCGAGAGAGACTTGGTGTTTATACTATCTCGAGAGAGACTTGGTGTTTATCCTATCTCGAGAGAGACTTGGTGTTTATTCTATCTCGAGAGAGACTTGGTGTTTATCCTATCTCGAGAGAGACTTGGTGTTTATCCTATCTCGAGAGAGACTTGGTGTTTATCCTATCTCGAGAGAGACTTGGTGTTTATCCTATCTCGAGAGAGACTTGGTGTTTATACTATCTCGAGAGAGACTTGGTGTTTATCCTATCTCGAGAGAGACTTGGTGTTTATTCTATCTCGAGAGAGACTTGGTGTTTATCCTATCTCGAGAGAGACTTGGTGTTTATCCTATCTCGAGAGAGACTTGGTGTTTATCCTATCTCGAGAGAGACTTGGTGTTTATCCTATCTCGAGAGAGACTTGGTGTTTATCCTATGTCGAGAGAGACTTGGTGTTTATCCTATCTCGAGAGAGACTTGGTGTTTATCCTATCTCGAGAGAGACTTGGTGTTTATCCTATCTCGAGAGAGACTTGGTGTTTATCCTATCTCGAGAGAGACTTGGTGTTTATCCTATCTCGAGAGAGACTTGGTGTTTATACTATCTCGAGAGAGACTTGGTGTTTATACTATCTCGAGAGAGACTTGGTGTTTATACTATCTCGAGAGAGACTTGGTGTTTATCCTATCTCGAGAGAGACTTGGTGTTTATACTATCTCGAGAGAGACTTGGTGTTTATCCTATCTCGAGAGAGACTTGGTGTTTATACTATCTCGAGAGAGACTTGGTGTTTATCCTATCTCGAGAGAGACTTGGTGTTTATTCTATCTCGAGAGAGACTTGGTGTTTATCCTATCTCGAGAGAGACTTGGTGTTTATCCTATCTCGAGAGAGACTTGGTGTTTATCCTATCTCGAGAGAGACTTGGTGTTTATCCTATCTCGAGAGAGACTTGGTGTTTATCCTATCTCGAGAGAGACTTGGTGTTTATTCTATCTCGAGAGAGACTTGGTGTTTATCCTATCTCGAGAGAGACTTGGTGTTTATCCTATCTCGAGAGAGACTTGGTGTTTATCCTATCTCGAGAGAGACTTGGTGTTTATCCTATCTCGAGAGAGACTTGGTGTTTATCCTATCTCGAGAGAGACTTGGTGTTTATCCTATCTCGAGAGAGACTTGGTGTTTATCCTATGTCGAGAGAGACTTGGTGTTTATCCTATCTCGAGAGAGACTTGGTGTTTATCCTATCTCGAGAGAGACTTGGTGTTTATCCTATCTCGAGAGAGACTTGGTGTTTATCCTATCTCGAGAGAGACTTGGTGTTTATCCTATGTCGAGAGAGACTTGGTGTTTATCCTATCTCGAGAGAGACTTGGTGTTTATCCTATCTCGAGAGAGACTTGGTGTTTATCCTATGTCGAGAGAGACTTGGTGTTTATCCTATGTCGTGTGAGCAAAGTTTAAAGACTATACATGTATAGATGTGTGTGTGTAACCTTGACCTTGACACACAACACAGTGGTGTGTTGTGTGTTTGTGTGTATGTGAGCAAATAGGCCTAGATGTGTGTATGAGTGTGTGTGTGTGTGACTGTGAGAGAGAGAGATAATGAGAGTGAGAGAGAGACTATGAAAAGGTGAGTAAAGGTGTGTGTTTCTCACTCAATGAGTCATTGGAGATTGAAGGTGAAGTTGAACTTGAAGAAGCACCTTTGAAATTTTTTGAAGATAACGCATAATTCGTGCTTCGATTCTTCGCATTGTCACAGTGGTTTTTGTTTTTAACGTGGTCAAGCACAGCAGCCTTCCCCCCGTTTGCCTAGATGAGGGCATCGTCACACCACTCACACAAAACTGCCCACCACATCAACTGTCCAATTCAACTTTCTGGATGAAATCGCCGACACGTCTTATTGTCCTCCAAGCCAAATTTGTGTCGGCGTCCTTTGTCGATCTCCTCAATATTCACATTGACAGTGCGATGAATAATGTTCATTGCTGCGGATAAAACAATGACTCAAGATCACTCTATTCTGGCCTACACCGCCATCGAACAAACTGTACTCCCAGTTCAAGGCAACGATTATAACAAAAACGACAATAAATATTTCAACACTAACAATGGAAACAAAACCGAAAACTTTGATATTATGCTTGTAGTTGTAAATTAAAAAAAATCCCCCTCAGTAATAAATCACACAGTAATAATAAACTTGGTTAAGATAATGTAACGGTAGTTACCGGGCACTGTGAAATGGAATGCATTGCTCTTTCCCATTCCAATGTACTGGCGCTCTTATACAACTGGAAGTACAAACAAAAGTCACCTTTATCTAAAACAAAACCCCACAACATTCTGGCATTATTTGCGTTCTATGGTTATGGTTTGAGTAAAACATGACTTAAGTTTTACCGCGGTGATGATTGTACACATGAACATTTTAGGGGTAAACAGGTCTGGATGATGGCAGAGGTAGAAAATAAGGAGGGGGAGGGGTTCAGTTAATAAGAGGTGGAGAATATAGAAGTAGGATGAGATTAAACAAGCGACCATGAGAGTCCATAAGAACAGCACACACACACGTGGATATGGAAGCATTTACGCACTTTATTAAAGAGCTACCTATCTTGGCACTAAATCCACACATACAAGTGAAGGTTGACAATGATAGGGCCATGAATAATAATAAAAGAGTCCATACTTGCAGACACCCGTTCGCACACTTCCACAACACTCGCTGACACCCTTACCAACAACCACACCCACACACACCCAGCACAGAAACACGCTTACCAGAAATGCTTGAACACTTACTTCGTGTACACCGAAGAGCTATCCAACTACATAAGCTGTTCACAACTCTCAGAAACGGGAGAAAAGGTTACACAATTCATTTTGTCGCCCACAAAAAATATTACAACCACTATTTCAATATAACAATCCTTGCACACATCAGTCGCTCGCCGAGCATTTTGCACTGTATCTCCAAGCTTGTTTTTCTGTACAGGCCTTTCAAATTGAATGCGGGATACACTCGGACCAAACGTCTTAGACCCAATCACCAAACCCTTGCACTCTCCCTGCACGTTCAGAGCCAAGGCGTACTGGATCCACTGGTCAACGTGTCCCCAGTGGAAAGCAAGGGCAGGGGAAGAAAACACACAGGGTCACAATACAGGATCATATTATACAGTAGGTTTGCTTTTTTTTTGTTTGCTATGTGGAAGGTAGGTTAAATAAATTCCCACGCATCTAGCTCCGAGGTCTGTACAAAAAAATGTGCATGCAGTGAAGAGGGGCGGGTGCATAATAATATTATATTGCAGACAATACTCAAGGCCTTGGTCGCAATGAGGAGGGGTATATTTAAGGGACAACCCTAAGGAGAGAGGGACCGGCTCTCCACACAGTATCATTTTCAGCAGAATCGGCCTGAACAGGCCAATCAGTTGCCAGCCGTTGCGCCGCACAAATGGTCCCAAACACAAAGTAGTGAGCTACAAACAACTTCAAGCAATTACCAACACTTGTTCAACAATAGGGATCTTTGGCAATACTCGCATTTCTTCCCTAAAGATAGATAATTGATGACAGAAAAGAGCGCAGCCGATTATCTCCCCTATGGGAAGAAATGTGAATATTACCAGGTCTTCATTAAATACATGTGTAGAGGTAACATAAACGTGTCATTCGCACAAAAGCATTGCTTAGCAACACTTGATAATGTTAGTATGTTGGACTTCATTCTGCATGTACAGAACATGTTTATATACCATTAAACATTCATCAAACATCAACTGTCGAAATGTTCACGAAAAAAAAAATGCATTCAATTTGTTTAAAGAAAAATAATGGAAAAATGCACTTAGTATGAAAAGAAAAAAAATGCAAAATATGATAGTAAGTAAATGATTCAGCAAACATTATTATTATAGTATTTAAATGCGGATGTCAACTAACTCAAAACTGATTGTCTTTAGTTTAACAATCACTTCATGGGGGAAAAGCCCTGCCACTTTAGTGCCAGGGTCATTAGCGCTTTCCATTTCTGATTTTACAATATCTGTATGTCAAACAAACTGCCACAATCAGGAAGAACACATAAACACCTGTGAAACAACGCAACAAAGAAAATTAATAAAACATCTTTCTTATTCTTTCCAAAGCATACGCTTCCTAATTTAGGATAATTTTCTGCCAAAACGTTTTCTTAACCCCACATCTTTGAAACTGTATGTGAACAAATCCGATACACGACTTACTCCAGTTTTATCCAAGCATCCTGAAATAAAATTCAACTACTGTGCATTTTTTTAATCCATAGTTTAGAAACAATACTTTGTTTCTGCTTGCCATTATTTTTAACCTTCGTTGGCTATAAATGCTATTTAATGTTTTTTTGTAATCATAGGTAGAGTAAAGTTTGTAATTTGATGATTTAAGATGGCCTCCAAAAGGATGAAGTTTTCATGACCCTAACCCTAATGCACAACTTTTCTAAATATCATTCTAATCCAATAACCTCTTTTAATAAAATTATGATTCAAGAACATTAAAAAAAAAATTGTCTAGCATTTAAAGTGTTGCATCCCTTCAGATTATGTAAAGCCATGTCAAATTCAAATACATGCAATACATAAAGATTAAAAAAAATGATGAAAAACAAAGCAATCTTTTTTTTATTTTATTACACATGAGACGAGTGTTATAAAAACAAGCGCGGATTCGCAATCGTTTGTGGCAGCGGTCTATTTTTACCACTCCAATCATTACATACACTGAGTCGCCTCCCCTGGCTTTTCAATAATTTTAATCTGTAAACCAGAATGTTATCTCTGCACCATTTCGTAACTTTTTATATCTTTTGGAAAACATTTAAAACTATTTATCCTACTTATACTCATCGAAAGAAGCACCGCATACTCGTCGTGTCTGTTGCAGTGTCTGTATTACGTATGTTTATTATTTTGTACGCTTTAAAATGAAGATTCATGTGCTCTGTTCAGTATACAATTCTTTCCATACCTAAGGACTGTCATTGAAGTACTACTTGTGGCGGTGCCATAGCCGATGAGGTTTAACCGAGGCGTGGTCACCGCTACAGCTATCTGTATTAATTTAAAAAATCAGGACTTTACTGGTTTCGTACTGCCTCCGGGCATTGCCTCCAGTATTGTTCCCACCATATTTGTATTTACAAATGTCCCATATGTGTCTGATTCAGACCAAGAGGACGTAAAACTCCATTTTCTCTCTCTCTCTCTCATACCTAAGGACTGTAGATATGACAACTGAAATGTTACTCTTTGCCCAAGTATTTTTTTCTCTTTTACAATATGTGCGACAATTTTGTCAATATGTGCGACAATTTTGGACCGACAGACCGACCGACAAAAGTGAGTTATAGGTTTGTGGCTTGAGCCACAAACAAAAAAGAAAGAAATGAATCTTACTGAATTTTCTTGATTTGAATAAAGTCGATTGTAAATCTTCATCTAAAAAAATTGTAATAAATGTTTGAATATCAAGGGGGAAAAAAGAAGAAAAATAAAACCTACAGTAGATAGGCTGTAAATCCTTCATCCTTAAAAAAAGAAAACAAAAAATAAGAACCCTTTCATCTCCCACTGAGAGACAAAAACCCAAACCAAAACAGACACCAAACAAAGTGAAAACCATAACAGATAAAGCCTTGTTTTTCTGAGAAACAAGTGTTCTGTACAGCAGTGAGAGAGAGAAGCAGTCTGGACAAGTGCCTGTAATGAGAAGGCAGGAGAACCACTCTGCCTGCTATTGTGTCGCCTCTTGACAAATCGATGGACACTGCCATAGTATCAATAAAAAATACATTGCGCCCCCTCTCAGCATTCATTTAACTCTCTAACATAACTCTCACAGACTTGCCAACAAACCAAAGAGGAATATTTGTAGCAGGAAAGGGAAAGGGGAATTTTTGGGAGCTAAGAGGAATTTTGATGCGGCATCTTCTTACCTTTCGCGTGTAAATATAATTTGAAGCAAGCAATTTTCATCCTTGTGAACTTGTCTTGTTTAAAACAAGTCTTGTCTGGAAGAGTCACAACTATTCCTAACACAATAGAAGCTTTTGGTTTGTTCCTCTGTCCTTTTTATTTGGGCAGACCAAGACGGTTGGTGCCATAGATGACTTAAATAATTAGACTTGGAAGGAAGATAATGAATCAATTTAGTTCATCTTTGTTCTCCTTTCCTTCCATTGGCTTGAAAATGTCGGTAACGGTGGAAGTCTGGGAGTTTGCAGTTTCGATAAGACACTGAGAAGTAATGTGGCATTTGATGTCTTGAGACCCTCCATAGGAGACTTTTAAGTGTAGTGAGCACATCATACATCAAGCATGATGCACACTTTCTTGATCTCTGAATGCACAGATACTTTTCCATGTAATCTTGGCAGAAATATTGGTCTATTCTCTTTCTTTTCTCCCCAGTCTCACACACATCGATGTGTCAACCGCCATCTTGACGGAAGTGCGCAAACAGTAAACTGGAAAGTCGGTTATACGCACAGCAGCTGTGCTGCTTTGTATATAAGACGATGAATTTGTGTGTTCCAATTTGAAAGCGGAATTTTATGAACTTGAGCGGAAGGGCGGAAGAAATTCCGCTCTGAGCGGAAAGGTTGGCAGGTCTGCTCTCATTTGCTTTTTAAAAAAAAGACACACACACACAACAAAACTCTTACACATCTGCAAGCGACTAAAACGAACTAAGCAAACAAAATAAAAGATCCACAGCACATGAATCACAATGCAAGTCAAAAACAACAGATCCCACTTTTTATTTTATACAGATGAATATGATAAAAATCCTGTTCCCAATATAAAATAAAACACATTAACAGAGTGGAGTGGAGCCCCTCGAGGCAGGTACAGAGAACAAGGGAGGGGCTTGATCCTAGAGCGGAAACCTGATTGGTTTGTACACAGCAAAGAATGTTTATTATTACAAGGACACCCCCTCCCCCACAGGGAAACCACATACAACGGTACACTGGCAGTTAGCTTTATACAGGTAGACTGGATGGGTGGGGCGATTACTGTCTAAAGTCACGCCAGTCCTGTCGGTAAAATCAGATTCAAATTACCTCAACAACGTGTATATCATAAAGAAAATCTGAGCACATTCTACTTTAGATGGCACCGTTCTCTCTGCTGCTTCGCCCGTGAATTGTGTTCACCACAATTCAAGACATCCTGAGCCATGGAAATAATACAACAAACACTGCCGGCAGTTTCTAAAGGCTTGTGTAGCTGCTCCAATGAATGTACTGTTTGAACGCCTGGCTTTGTGTTCAGCCAAACCCATCACATTGTACCAGTAATGAGTCCTGCATCTGTTGTGACGAACCAAGAACTCCCCGTGCACGAAATCCCTATTGCCCCGCACATTGCACACCAATTCATCCAAACTGATGTTGATTAAAACCAAACATTGCACACCAATTCATCCAAACTGATGTTGATTGAATCCAAACTGACGCTAACAGCCAAGTCTGTCCTTACCAAACCGTGAGACAAAACACTAAAAGGAGAGAGCAATATCCAATCATCAACTATCTCACCAACCAGGGAGAGGGTAGATTAAACCCATTGTGTTCAACCAATGTACATTCTTCTCACGAACGAATAAACCTGAAAGAGCTGTCAGGGGTCGATCCAGCCACGGTCAGTTCAACCAATGTACATTCTTCTCACGAACGAATAACCCTGATAAGGCTGCACAACAGGAGTCCAGCCCGCACAAAGCAGCCTACAATGAGAGGGGCTGTCCAGTACAAAGGCCGCACAGGACTTGTACGACCAAGTGAACCCAGGGAGGGCCTCCTAGAGTGTGCAGCCACAGGTGACCAAACAAACCCAGAAAGGGCCTCTTAGAGTGTCGCCCTCAGGGTGTCATCACCTTCAGAAGAAGCCGTGTGGGGCCTTTTCAAGGTGGGTGTGTTCAGTGCCTCAGGACCAGGGGTGGAGTGAGTTGTTAGTGGGGCAGGTGTCCAGGTCCGAAGCGCTCCCTCTCCATGGCCAGTTGGCGCTGGATGGCCTCATGGTGGGCTGCCTGGGCCGTCAGCTGGGGACAACAGTGCAACATGTCATCAGTAATGGCCACAGAAACACTTCAACATGATGGGCACAGAAACACTTCATCATGATGGGCACAGAAACACTTCATCATGATGGGCACAGAAACACTTCAACATGATGGGCACAGAAACACTTCATCATGATGGGCACAGAAACACTTCAACATGATGGGCACAGAAACACTTCATCATGATGGGCACAGAAACACTTCAACATGATGGGCACAGAAACACTTCAACATGATGGGCACAGAAACACTTCATCATGATGGGCACAGAAACACTTCATCATGATGGGCACAGAAACACTTCAACATGATGGGCACAGAAACACTTCAACATGATGGGCACAGAAACACTTCAACATGATGGGCACAGAAACACTTCAACATGATGGGCACAGAAACACTTCAACATGATGGGCACAGAAACACTTCAACATGATGGGCACAGAAACACTTCAACATGATGGGCACAGAAACACTTCAACATGATGGGCACAGAAACACTTCATCATGATGGGCACAGAAACACTTCATCATGATGGGCACAGAAACACTTCATCATGATGGGCACAGAAACACTTCAACATGATGGGCACAGAAACACTTCATCATGATGGGCACAGAAACACTTCAACATGATGGGCACAGAAACACTTCAACATGATGGGCACAGAAACACTTCAACATGATGGGCACAGAAACACTTCAACATGATGGGCACAGAAACACTTCAACATGATGGGCACAGAAACACTTCAACATGATGGGCACAGAAACACTTCAACATGATGGGCACAGAAACACTTCAACATGATGGGCACAGAAACACTTCATCATGATGGGCACAGAAACACTTCATCATGATGGGCACAGAAACACTTCAACATGATGGGCACAGAAACACTTCAACATGATGGGCACAGAAACACTTCAACATGATGGGCACAGAAACACTTCAACATGATGGGCACAGAAACACTTCAACATGATGGGCACAGAAACACTTCATCATGATGGGCACAGAAACACTTCAACATGATGGGCACAGAAACACTTCATCATGATGGGCACAGAAACACTTCATCATGATGGGCACAGAAACACTTCATCATGATGGGCACAGAAACACTAACACTTTTATTGTGAGGAATCGCCATCAATGTGCACGTAAATCCTTCAACATTTTCACTCTAAAGAATTATCATAAATGTGCACAGAAAGACAAACACTTGTACTGTAAGGATTCGCCATCAATGGGCACAAAAATAATTCAAGGTTTTTTTTCTGCACAGAGATATTTTCTTGGTACGAAAAAAATAATCATCAATGTGCACAGAAATACTTCACCCCTTACTGTAAATGTGCACAGAAATACTTCACCCCTTACTGTAAATGTGCACAGAAATACTTCACCCCTTGCTGTAAATGTGCACAGAAATACTTCACCCCTTGCTGTAAATGTGCACAGAAATACTTCACCCCTTACTGTAAATGTGCACAGAAATACTTCACCCCTTGCTGTAAATGTGCACAGAAATACTTCACCCCTTGCTGTAAAGAATAACCAGCAATGTGCACAGAAATACTTCACCCCTTACTGTAAAGAATAACCACCAATGTGCACAAACAATATTTCGCCTAACTGCTAAGTCCAAGTATATCTATCATTAACTTCAACACACCACTGAGAAAAAGCAAATACCCAGCAATCTGAAAAGATTTCTGTCATCCTTTTTCAATTTTTTTGTCTAGCCTATAATGCCATAAGATGCAGCATATAGAAAGAGCAGCTTAGTACCCACAAAGGAAAAAACAACAATGGGTGGCACTGCACTAGTGGCGACGCACTCTCCAGGTGGGAGCATCCCGAAACGTAATACATAATACCTTGCAGCCATTGAATTCCCCTGCATGATGGGCCAGGGTCCATGTAGGCTCTGCATGTACAGATCTCTCTGCAGGAGCTCAACACACACTATACCACAGGCATGAAAACTACTGTTCCCAAAAAAAGAGGAGATTTTTTCAGCCGAGAAATCCTTCCACCCGGATTTTTAGTTTTGTTGAGCGGGGGGGGAAAAAAATTAGGCAGAGAAGGCGAAAGAAAACGGAGATGTTTTCATGCCTGAGAAATGGATGAGGCCAGGGTGGGGGTCCATGTTAGGGGGGGCTCTGCTGTAACAGCTCTCTCTGCAGGAGCTGTCAACACACACACACACCTCTATACCTGAATGGGCCAGGGCGGGGTCCATGGAGGCTCTAGCTGTACAGGCTCTCTCTGCAGGAGCTCAACACACACACACACACTGATACATGATGGGCCAGGGTGGGGTCCATGTAGGCTCTGCTGTACAGCTCTCTCTGCAGGAGCTCAACACACACTATACCTGATGGGCCAGGGCGGGGTCCATGTAGGCTCTGCTGTACAGCTCTCTCTGCAGGAGCTCAACACACACACACACACACTATACCTGATGGGCCAGGGCGGGGTCCATGTAGGCTCTGCTGTACAGCTCTCTCTGCAGGAGTTCGGCCTGCTCCCGGCTGGTCCCCGGCAGGAGGGGGGGCTGGGAGGCGGGGTGGAGGGAGGACAGGGTGGTGGGGGTGGCGCTAGCACTGGGCAGGCCTGCCATGGGGTCCGCCCCTGTGGACAACACACATACCTGTGTACAAACACAGTGACAACACACCAAGCCTACAGGACTGTGGACAACACACATACCTGTGCACAAACACAGTGACAATACACCAAGCCTACATTTTATGTGACATTGCAACATAAAAAAATCCAAGGTCAAAGGTCAAGTTCATCATGGTCACCGAGGTCAACAATACTTATCATTCCATATGATCTTAACCTAGTCTACCTACCTGCCAAATTTGGAAACTGTCTCTGCCAAAGTGCCATCGATGTAAAACATATGGCCAAAACAAATAACTGATGGTGTTTAAGGTCAAAGGTCAAGGTTAAAGTTAATAGGGTAAAAGTCACCATGTATACCTAATCACCTTAAACTAATAAACCAACATACCAAATTTGGGGACCGTAACTGTAGACAAGAGGCAAAGCCTTCAAGGCTTAACTAAAATTTTGCTGAAGCTTGATGTGATATATCAGCTTACAAAATTTTATGCGAATCCGTGCAGCGGTTCATGTAAAATTCAAGGTCAAAGGTCAAGGTGATTGATCATGGTCACCGAGGTTGACAACCCTTAGCAATCCATTTGATCTTAAGCTAGTCTAACTGCTTGCCAAATTTGGGGACTATATCTGCCTGGATATAAAAGATATGGCCCAAACAAATGTTCAAGGTCAAGGACGATGTTCAAGGTCAAAGCTAAGGTCAAGAGTAAAAGTCATTGTAGATACCATATCACATTAGGCCACATATCACATCACCACCATGTCAAATTTGGGGACTGCGAAACTGTGTAAAGGCAAAAAATAAAGGTGAAAGGTCAAGGTCATTGGTTACTTTCAATATGCAAATCATTTTTCTTGAAAACGTGCATAAGCATCTATGTACATGCAAATTTTGAACAATGTACACCCTGTAGTTCACGAGAAAAAGCCAACGCGTTAAAGTTACCACAGTCAGACAAAAGGGACCACCGGGAAAACCGAGCGAGTCCAAAAACTGTAAAGATGTTAAAGATATGGCCAAGACAAAAATTGCCTGTTGAAGGCCAAAGGTCAAGGGCATTGGTTAATTTTATAATGCAAATCACCTTTCGTGAACGCTTGCATAAACATAATATGCGTATGCAAAGTTTCAACAATCATGTACGCCTTGTATTTCCCGAGAAAAAAAAAGCCAACGTTAAAGTTTGGACCACAGATGCAACGCACACATACACACAACCGAACAACTTTCATACTACAGACTCACTTCGTGTTATTTTTGTTAACACGAGTGAGCCAAAAATGAACAAAATATCGTTAGTCATCATCATGAAAACAAGAGCAACAACACAAAGCAAACACATTACATATCACAGAAATATGAACAAAGATTGAATATTACATTATTGACTTTTCTTTGTCCGGAGAGAACGAATACTACAGCCTATCTGTATGACTGTGTACCTATACACCCACTCTCTGAACTAAGGTAAACAAAATCCAGGACAGGCAGACAAGGAGGTCTGTTCCAAAAGATTTCACAAAGTATTTGACAATGTACATTTTCTCTCACTTTCCAGCTATTTCTTCTTGTACTTCAGTGGGAAGTGTACATAAAAAAGTAAGATGTCAAATAAAAGCTTGGCCTTTTCCCTATTTGCTTGCATACGCCTATGAACGATGTCACAATATTTCATCACCTATGATGTCATTGAAAATATGATGTCATCAACTGTGTTTGAAAAACATGTATCCAAATCCTGAACAGCTGAGGTTTTATTATTTTACAAGGTTCAAACTTGGACAGACTCTAATCAAAATTCATGCTGATTTGATTTATGTGTATGGGGACCAGTGTATGCCACACAGGACAGTTTGCAGATGGATTAATAAAATTCAAAGATGGAAAAGCTGACTTTAAAGATGAAAACCGCTCTGGGCGTCCTTGTGATGCCAGGAACGAGCACAATATCCTGTTTGTAAAGAAAGACGTTGAAGAGAACCAACATATTGCAATTCGGGAGATAAGTGAAACACATTGGCTTTCATATGGTACAGTTGAACGGATTCTGCGTCAAGATCTTCAGCTGGACAAAATCGCTGCAAAATGGGTACCATACCTGTTGACAGATCAACAAAAGAAGCAAAGGGTTTTGTGTGCCAAGAAATTGCTGGAGAAGTTTGGGCCAAATGGCCCAAAACGGCTGTGTGACGTAGTCACCGGAGATGAAACTTGAATCTCATTTTCCAATATGGCGTGGGTGAGTGCTGACCAGGAAAGATCAGTTGTTCTTCGTCCATCTTTTCAGAGTCGGAAGAGACTTTTCTCAATTTTTTTTTCAGCACCCAAGGCTCAGTAGTAGTCTACATACTTCCAGAGAAATGCACGCTCACTGCCAGCTATTACGTTGGAACAGCTTTGCCCAAAGTGGCTGGGTCTGTATGTGAGCAGCGCCAAACCATTGGTACCAGCAAAACAATGCTCATGCATGACAATACCAGTGCTCACAAAGTCAAGGTCACCACGACCTATCTAGAAGTTCTTGCACATCCACCTTACAGTCCAGACTTGTCGCCATGTGACTTTAGGTTGTTTCCACTTTTGCTGAAGGAAAACCACTCTGGCAAGAAGTTTTCAAGGATACAGGACTTGGGAAAAGCGGTGAAATCACAGCTGGACACCATACCTCTGCTGGAGTATCAAAATGCCTTTGTTTCTTGGCTGACCCGACTGCAACTTGGTGTGGAAAGAGGAGGAGAGTACTTCGAGGGACTGTAAAGAAATGGTAAGTTTCGAGCAATAAACACGGCCGTTAGAGACCAAGTGTCAAGACTTTTGGATCATCCCATGTATCATGTTGTGCTTTCTCCTTCCTTTCTTTTCTTTCTCCACTTGTGTGATCCTCATTTTCTCATATTTTTGCCAAATCTTAGAGTACCATACTTGAAAAAGGCCAAAACGATCCTCCAGGGAACTGTCAAGGGAGCCTGGAGGGAGACAGAAAAAAATGATGGACTGACATTGCAGAATGGACAGGGAAATCTTTTGCAGAAACCCAGGCTATGGCTCACCGCCAGCAGAGCTGGAGAAAACTGATAAACAACTCCTCACTGTGGCGCCCCGATCACCAGTGATCACATTAACCCTTTAAGTCCTGACGCTCTGTGCGCTCAGTCACCTCTGAAATCCTAGCCCAAGGGACGTCACTCTGTACAAAAGGGGGGTAGCGTCAGAAAAATAATAAAATAAAATATACCCTAGCAGATTTTGTGTTTTTGTTGTTTTGAATGTGTCTGTCTGATTTGCAAAATGAATGGCTCCACAAAAAAAATCAAAATGCCAAAGTGTATTCGCAAACTGCATTCACTAGTCATTCACTGCCTACTTTTTGCAGACTGGTCACCACTGGTGAAGCCTAAGACGACTGAAATGGAAATGTAGATCAAAATCATTCACTTACCCTTTCACTTCACGATCTTATAATTCCTATCTTTCACAAAAAAAAGGAATTTTCATCGCTGTCATCACTCAGTGGATGCAACAACGATTCAGATGCAAAAGTCATGGAAGATGCAAAAGTCGGGAAAATGCAAAAGTCGGTAACACGACTTCAAAAATTCGCATCGATCGAACAAAAACAAGCTCGCTGCCGAAATAGGTCAGATTACACTCCTTACTCATCACTTCGCGATCTCATAAGTCCCATCTTTCACAAAAATACGGACTATTCATCGCTTTCCTCAGTCAATGGACGCCATAACTGTTCGTCATCCATATTGGAAAAATCGCGAAAATGCTGAAGTCGGTCACTAATTTTCAAAAATTCATATCTTCCAAACCAATCGGCCTAGAAGCCATTGTAAGCAACAGGGCGGAAGTGTAATCTATTGCGAAAGCGAGGCTGAAGCGTCCACGTGACTGCCAGGAAATCAAACACCAAGGCGTACAACATTCCATCTTGTCGTACTCTGTACAGGAAAATGTCCTTCTTCCCCCGGACAATTCCAGACTGGAACGTGCTTCTCCAGGACATGGTGGAAGCTGAGTCTTTGGACCTCTTCAGGTCCAGACTCGGCTCCCAAATCTGATTCAACAACCGCAACTTCTCCCCCCACCTCCAGACCTGCCTACTTGGAATTTTCCCAATCAGTAGCCCAGCCATCAATTTTCAGTAGCATGGCAATTTTTTTTCGTAGCATCCACAAACGACGGCAATCGATTTGTTCTCTTCCTGAGCCGAAATGCACTGTTTCTATGTTTCGCCGATTGAACATGTTGACGGCAATCATCTCTACCGCCATGATTCACAGAGAAGTCCGCATGGCAGAGGTTGCGCTGCAGCGAGCATGGTTCGCACCGAGTCGACTTCTGACGATGCAAGGCCACTCTTCCGTGTAAGCTATTTTGAAAACTTGTGCGGCAGGCCGATGTTTTTTTTATATTAGAACAAGGTGTGCCAGATTTCGTTTTCTGGTTTGGGTTAGTTTTTCTTCGTTTGAAACATCTCCCGAATCGCTACTGCTGCTGGAGTCCGCCATTTTTTTCAGAGAAAAGTAATAAGAACGCATGCGCAGTCACTTTGATAAAAACGGTAGTGACTAGGTTATCGCGCGTGACACGGCGTCTGCTCTTAGAAACAGACAAAACCGGGAACGGCATAAAAGCAAAAATAAAATGCGGCGGCAATTTGTTTTTTTTTGTAGCAACGTTAAGGTTGCCGTAGCTCCGTAGCAAAGCCTTATTTTTCGTAGCTGCTACGGCCAAATCGTAGCAGTAGGCAGGTCTGCCCCTCCCTCCCGCTGTCCCTCGATTCCCCCCTATCCCCCCTGTCCTCCATGATAGTCCCCTACCCCCCCCCCAGATTGACTACAGCTATTTGGTTTCTCTCTTCTGGCTTGGCGATTGTGGGCCTGACCAGCTTTTATAGCTAGGTCTCCAGCTTGCTGGGGGTTGAAAAGCGTTTTAGCCTGTCCGGCAGCTCCACTAACGCTGGGCGATGTAGACTGCATCCCTCCCCACACCCTCTTTTGTCTGTTTGTTGTTGTGAATTTAGTTGTTCTAATCATTTATGTTTATTTAATTACTTATTATTTGTTTCTAACTTGCTTTGGCTTGGCTGTGCGCATGACCATTGTTTTTCTGGTAAAGGTAAAGATGTGACACCCCCCTGCATTTCTCAGGTTAATTGAATTTTTCCGGTTTTGCCTTGCTTACCATACATAAAGCTGTATAATTTTAGGAACATTTTTTAGCTAATAACCTTTTTTGAATACTAACCCTAAACCTAAACCTAACCCTACCCCCACTATGTACTGCAATACACCGCAATTTGTCACAGTTGTGGCTCGTTGCGTATTTCCGTCTTATAGGGTTAGGGTTAGGTTTAGGGCTAGGGTTAGTATTCCAAAAAGATAATTGGTGAAAATGTTCCTAAAATACAGTGGCTTTATGTATGGTAAGAAAGGCGATAACGGGAAAAATACAATAAATCGAGAAATGTAGGGGGGTGGCACATCTGACCTTACCGTTTTTCTTTTTTCCTCCAAAATCGGCAGAATCTTCAACTTGATGAGGGAGGCCGATCAACGGGAAGAAGAAGAAGGAAGGAAGATTCCTGGGTTGAGTCTATCACAGCAGCTCCTTAGCGGAGCCCTTATCATTCTGTTGCATAACTATGCCTTGGTTGAGTCTATCACAGCAGCTCCTTAGCGGAGCCCCAAGGGCTCCGCTAAGGAGCTGCTGTGATAGACTCAACCAAGGCATAGTTATGCAACAGAATGATAAGGGCTCCGCTAAGGAGCTGCTGTGATAGACTCAACCCAGGAATCTTCCTTCCTTCTTCTTCTTCCCGTTGATCGGCCTCTTTCATCAAGTTGAAGATTCTGCCGATGTTTGGAGAGAAAAAAAGAAAAACGGTAAAGTTCAAGATGTGCCAACCCATGCTACATTTTTCAGTTAATTACATTTTTCCGTGTTTTTTTTCCTTTATTAACAAACATAAAGCTATATTTTTAGGAACATTTTCACCAAATTATCTTTTTGGAATACTAACCCTACCCCTACCCCCCTCCCCATAACTTGTATAAGACGGAAAAACGCAACGAACCACAACTGTGACAAATCGCGGTGTACTGCAGTACATAGTGGGGGGTAGGGTTAGGTTTAGGGATAGGGTTAGTATTCCAAAAAAGGTTATTAGCTAAAAATGTTCCCTAAAATACAGCTTTATGTATGGTAAGAAAGGCAAAAACGAAAAAATAAAATTAACCGAGAAATGCAGGGGGGGTGTCACATCTTTACCTTTACCAGAAAAACAATGGTCATGCGCACAGCCAAGCCAAAGCAAGTTAGAATCAAATAATAAGTAATTAAATAAACATAAATGATTAGAACAACTAAATCCACAAAAACACAAACAGACAAAAGAGGGTGTGGGGAGGGATGCAGTCTACATCGCTCGAGCGTAAGTGGAGCTGCCGGACAGGCGTAAAGCTTTTCAGCCCCCAGCAAGCTGGAGACCTAGCCTAAAGCTGGGTCAGGCCCACAATCGCCAAAGCCAGAAGAGAGAAAGCAAAATAGCTGTAGTCATCTGTGGGGGGGGGGAGGGACTATCATGGAGACCATATTTGGGGGGGGGGTAGGGGGGAATCGAGGGACAAGCGGGAGGGAGGGGCAGACCTGCCTACTGCTACGATTTGGCCGTAGCAGCTACGAAAAATAAGGCTTTGCTACGGAGCTACGGCAACCCTAACGTTGCTACGGAAAAAAACAAATTGCCGCCGCATTTTATTTTTGCTTTATATCTAATGCCGTTCCCGGTTTTGTCTGTTTCTAAGAGCAGACGCTGTGTCACGCGCGATAACCTAGTCACTTCCGTTTTTATCAAAGTGACTGCGCATGCGTTCTTATTACTTTTCTCTGAAAAAAATGGCGGACTCCAGCATCAGTAGCGATTCGGGAGATGTTTCAAACGAAGAAAAACGAACCCAAACCAGAAAACGAAACTCATCTTGTTCTAATATAAAAAAAACATCGGCCTGCCGCACAAGTTTTTAAAATAGCTTACACGGAGGAGTGGCCTTGCATCGTCAGAAGTTGACTCGGTGCGAACCATGCTCGCTGCAGTGCAACCTCTGCCATGCGGACTTCTCTGTGAATCATGGCGGTAGAGATTGCCGTCAACATGTTCAATCGGCGAAACATAGAAGCAGTGCTTTTCGGCTCAGGAAGAGAACAAATCGATTGCCGTCGTTTGTGGATGCTACGAAAAAATTTGCCATGCTACTGAAAATTGATGGCTGGGCTACTGATTGGGAAAATTCCAAGTAGGCAGGTCTGGAGGTGGGGGGAGAAGTTGCGGTTGTTGAATCAGATTTGGGAGCCAAGTCTGGACCTGAAGAGGTCCAGAGACTCAGCTTCCACTGTGTCCTGGGGCAGCACGTTCCAGTCTGGGATTGTCCGGGGAAAGAAGGACATCTTCCTGTACAGAGTACGACAAGATGGAATGTTGTACGCCTTGGTGTTTGATTTCCTGGCAGTCACGTGGACGCTTCAGCCTCGCTTTCGCAATAGATTACACTTCCGCCCTGTTGCTTGCAATGGCTTCTAGGCCGATTGGTTTGGAAGATATGAATTTTTGAAAATTAGTGACCGACTTCGGCATTTTCGCGATTTTTCCAATATGGATGACGAACAGTTATGGCGTCCATTGACTGATGAAAGCGATGAATAGTCGTATTTTTGTGAAAGATGGGTCTTATGAGATTGCGAAGTGATGAGTAAGGAGTGTACTCTGACCTATTTCGGCAGCGAGCTTGTTTTTGTTCGATCGATGCGAATTTTTAAAGTCGTGTTACCGACTTTTGCATTTTCCCGACTTTTGCATCTTCCTGACTTTTGCATCTGAATCGTTGTTGCATCCACTGAGTGATGACAGCGATGAAAATTCCTTTTTTTGTGAAAGATAGGAATTATAAGATCGTGAAGTGAAAGGGTAAGTGAATGATTTTGATCTACATTTCCATTTCAGTCGTCTTAGGCTTCACCAGTGGTGACCAGTCTGCAAAAAGTAGGCAGTGAATGACTAGTGAATGCAGTTTGCGACTACACTTTGGCATTTTGATTTTTTTTTGTGGAGCCATTCATTTTGCAAATCAGACAGACACATTCAAAACAACAAAAAACACAAAATCTGCTAGGGTATATTTTATTTTATTATTTTTCTGACGCTACCCCCCCTTTTGTACGGAGTGACGTCCCTTGGGCTAGGATTTCAGAGGTGACTGAGCGCACAGAGCGTCAGGACTTAAAGGGTTAATGTGATCACTGGTGATCGGGGCGCCACAGTGAGGAGTTGTTTATCAGTTTTCTCCAGCTCTGCTGGCGGTGAGCCATAGCCTGGGTTTCTGCAAAAGATTTCCCTGTCCATTCTGCAATGTCAGTCCATCATTTTTTTCTGTCTCCCTCCAGGCTCCCTTGACAGTTCCCTGGAGGATCGTTTTGGCCTTTTTCAAGTATGGTACTCTAAGATTTGGCAAAAATATGAGAAAATGAGGATCACACAAGTGGAGAAAGAAAAGAAAGGAAGGAGAAAGCACAACATGATACATGGGATGATCCAAAAGTCTTGACACTTGGTCTCTAACGGCCGTGTTTATTGCTCGAAACTTACCATTTCTTTACAGTCCCTCGAAGTACTCTCCTCCTCTTTCCACACAAAGTTGCAGTCGGGTCAGCCAAGAAACAAAGGCATTTTGATACTCCAGCAGAGGTATGGTGTCCAGCTGTGATTTCACCGCTTTTCCCAAGTCCTGTATCCTTGAAAACTTCTTGCCAGAGAGGTTTTCCTTCAGAAGTGGAAACAACCAAAAGTCACATGGTGACAAGTCTGGACAGATTGCTCTTCTAGATAGGTCATGGTGACCTTGGCTTTGTGAGCACTGGCATTGTCATGCAGGAGCATTGTTTTGCTGGTACCAACGGTTGGGCGCTGCTCACAGACAGACCCAGCCACTTTTGGCAAAACTGTTCCAACATAATAGCTGGCAGTGAGTGTGCATTTCTCTGGAAGTATGTCGACTGCTTGGGTGCTGAAAAAAATTGAGAAAAGCCTCTTCCGACTCTGAAAAGATGGACGAAGAACAACTGGTCTCTCCTGGTCAGCACTCACCCACGCCATATTGGAAAATGAGATTCAAGTTTCATCTCCGGTGACTACGTCACACAGCCGTTTTGGGCCATTTGGCTCAAACATCGCCAGCAATTTCTTGGCACACAAAACCCTTTGCTTCTTTTGTTGATCTGTCAACAGGTGTGGTACCCATTTTGCAGCTATTTGTTTTAGCTGAAGATCTTGACGCAGGATCCGTTCAACTGTACCATATGAAAGCCCATGTGTTTCACTTGTCTCCCGAATTGTAATATGTTGGTTCTCTTCAACGGCTTTCTTTACAAGCAGGATATTGTGCTCGTTCCTGGCATCACAAGGACGCCCAGAGCGGTTTTCATCTTTAAAGTCAGCTTTTCCATCTTTGAAATTTTGAATCCATCTGCAAACTGTCCTGTGTGACGTACACTGGTCCCCGTACACAGAAATTAAATCAGCATGAATTTTGATTGGAGTCTCTCCAAGTTTGAACCTTGTAAAAACATAAAACCTCAGCTGTTCAGGATTTGGATCCATGTTTTTCAACCACAGTTGATGACATCATATTTTCAATGACGTCATAGGTGATGAAATATTGTGACATCGTTCATAGGCGTATGCAAGCAAATAGGGAAAAGGCCAAGCTTTTATTTGACATCTTACTTTTTTATGTACACTTCCCACTGAAGTACAAGAAGAAATAGCTGGAAAGTGAGAGAAAATGTACATTGTCAAATACTTTGTGAAATCTTTTGGAACAGACCTCCTTGTCTGCCTGTCCTGGATTTTGTTTACCTTAGTTCAGAGAGTGGGTGTATAGGTACACAGTCATACAGATAGGCTGTAGTATTCGTTCTCTCCGGACAAAGAAAAGTCAATAATGTAATATTCAATCTTTGTTCATATTTCTGTGATATGTAATGTGTTTGCTTTGTGTTGTTGCTCTTGTTTTCATGATGATGACTAACGATATTTTGTTCATTTTTGGCTCACTCGTGTTAACTAGAGAGTCTATGTTCTCATCAGTGTTCGGTTGTGTGTATGTGTGTGTTGCATCTGTGGTCCAAACTTTAACGTTGGCTTTTTTCTCGGGAACTAGTAGGCGTACATTGGTCAATCTTTGCATACACATCGATGTTTATGCAAGCTTTCAAGAAAGATGATTTGCATTATAAAATTAACCAATGCCCTTGACCTTTGGCCTTCAACAGGCAATTTTTGTCTTGGCCATATCTTTTACATTTACATTTTTGACTCGCTCGGTTTTCCGGGTGTCTGTGTCTGTCTGTGGTAACTTTAACGTTGGCTTTTTCTCGGGAACTACAAGGTGTACATTGTTCAAACTTTGCAATAGATGCTTATGCAAGCTTTCAAGAAAGATGATTTGCATATTGAATTTAACCAATGACCTTGACCTTTCACCTTTATTTTTTGCCTTTACACAGTTTCGCAGTCCCCAAATTTGACATGGTGGTGATGTGATATGTGGCCTAATGTGATATGGTATCTACAATGACTTTTACTCTTGACCTTAGCTTTGACCTTGAACATCGTCCTTGACCTTGAACATTTGTTTGGGCCATATCTTTTATATCCTGGCAGATACAGTCCCAAAGTTTGGCAAGCAGGTAGACTAGCTTAAGATCAAATAGAATGCGAAGGGTTGTCAACCTCGGTGACCATGATCAATCACCTTGACCTTTGACCTTGAATTTTACATGAACCGCTGCACGGATTCGCTTAAAATTTTGTTGGGTGATATATCACATCAAGCTTCAGCAAAATTTTCGTAAGCCTTGAAGGCTTTGCCTCTTGTTACAGTTACGGTCCCCAAATTTGGTATTTTGTGTATTATTTAAGGTGATTAGGTATTCAGGATCACTTTTACCCTATTAACCTTGACCTTGACTTTTGACCTTGAACATCGTCAATTATTTGTTTTGGTCATATCTTTTATATTATGGCAGATACAGTTTCCAAATTTGGCAGGTAGACTAGGTTAAGATATGGAATGCTAAGTATTGTGACCTTGGTGACCTCGATGACCTTGACCTTTGACCTTGGATTTTTTTATGTTGCAATGTCACATAAAATGTAGGCTTGGTGTATTGTCACTGTGTTTGTGCACAGGTATGTGTGTTGTCCACAGTCCTGTAGGCTTGGTGTGTTGTCACTGTGTTTGTACACAGGTATGTGTGTTGTCCACAGGGGCGGACCCCATGGCAGGCCTGCCCAGTGCTAGCGCCACCCCCACCACCCTGTCCTCCCTCCACCCCGCCTCCCAGCCCCCCCTCCTGCCGGGGACCAGCCGGGAGCAGGCCGAACTCCTGCAGAGAGAGCTGTACAGCAGAGCCTACATGGACCCCGCCCTGGCCCATCAGGTATAGTGTGTGTGTGTGTGTGTTGAGCTCCTGCAGAGAGAGCTGTACAGCAGAGCCTACATGGACCCCGCCCTGGCCCATCAGGTATAGTGTGTGTTGAGCTCCTGCAGAGAGAGCTGTACAGCAGAGCCTACATGGACCCCGCCCTGGCCCATCAGGTATAGTGTGTGTGTGTTGAGCTCCTGCAGAGAGAGCTGTACAGCAGAGCCTACATGGACCCCGCCCTGGCCCATCAGGTATAGTGTGTGTGTGTGTGTGTGAGCTCCTGCAGAGAGAGCTGTACAGCAGAGCCTACATGGACCCCACCCTGGCCCATCATGTATCAGGCATGAAAACATCTCCGTTTTCTTCGCCTTCTCTGCCTAATTTTTTTCCCCCCCCGCTCAACAAAACTAAAAATCCGGGTGGAAGGATTTCTCGGCTGAAAAAAATCTCTTTTTTTGGGAACAGTAGTTTTCATGCCTGGGTATAGTGTGTGTTGAGCTCCTGCAGAGAGAGCTGTACAGCAGAGCCTACATGGACCCTGGCCCATCATGCAGGGGAATTCAATGGCTGCAAGGTATTATGTATTACGTTTCGGGATGCTCCCACCTGGAGAGTGCGTCGCCACTAGTGCAGTGCCACCCATTGTTGTTTTTTCCTTTGTGGGTACTAAGCTGCTCTTTCTATATGCTGCATCTTATGGCATTATAGGCTAGACAAAAAAATTGAAAAAGGATGACAGAAATCTTTTCAGATTGCTGGGTATTTGCTTTTTCTCAGTGGTGTGTTGAAGTTAATGATAGATATACTTGGACTTAGCAGTTAGGCGAAATATTGTTTGTGCACATTGGTGGTTATTCTTTACAGTAAGGGGTGAAGTATTTCTGTGCACATTGCTGGTTATTCTTTACAGCAAGGGGTGAAGTATTTCTGTGCACATTTACAGCAAGGGGTGAAGTATTTCTGTGCACATTTACAGTAAGGGGTGAAGTATTTCTGTGCACATTTACAGTAAGGGGTGAAGTATTTCTGTGCACATTTACAGCAAGGGGTGAAGTATTTCTGTGCACATTTACAGTAAGGGGTGAAGTATTTCTGTGCACATTTACAGTAAGGGGTGAAGTATTTCTGTGCACATTGATGATTATTTTTTTCGTACCAAGAAAATATCTCTGTGCAGAAAAAAAACCTTGAATTATTTTTGTGCCCATTGATGGCGAATCCTTACAGTACAAGTGTTTGTCTTTCTGTGCACATTTATGATAATTCTTTAGAGTGAAAATGTTGAAGGATTTACGTGCACATTGATGGCGATTCCTCACAATAAAAGTGTTAGTGTTTCTGTGCCCATCATGATGAAGTGTTTCTGTGCCCATCATGATGAAGTGTTTCTGTGCCCATCATGATGAAGTGTTTCTGTGCCCATCATGTTGAAGTGTTTCTGTGCCCATCATGATGAAGTGTTTCTGTGCCCATCATGTTGAAGTGTTTCTGTGCCCATCATGATGAAGTGTTTCTGTGCCCATCATGTTGAAGTGTTTCTGTGCCCATCATGTTGAAGTGTTTCTGTGCCCATCATGTTGAAGTGTTTCTGTGCCCATCATGATGAAGTGTTTCTGTGCCCATCATGATGAAGTGTTTCTGTGCCCATCATGTTGAAGTGTTTCTGTGCCCATCATGTTGAAGTGTTTCTGTGCCCATCATGATGAAGTGTTTCTGTGCCCATCATGATGAAGTGTTTCTGTGCCCATCATGTTGAAGTGTTTCTGTGCCCATCATGATGAAGTGTTTCTGTGCCCATCATGATGAAGTGTTTCTGTGCCCATCATGATGAAGTGTTTCTGTGCCCATCATGATGAAGTGTTTCTGTGCCCATCATGATGAAGTGTTTCTGTGCCCATCATGTTGAAGTGTTTCTGTGCCCATCATGATGAAGTGTTTCTGTGCCCATCATGATGAAGTGTTTCTGTGCCCATCATGTTGAAGTGTTTCTGTGCCCATCATGATGAAGTGTTTCTGTGCCCATCATGATGAAGTGTTTCTGTGCCCATCATGTTGAAGTGTTTCTGTGCCCATCATGATGAAGTGTTTCTGTGCCCATCATGTTGAAGTGTTTCTGTGCCCATCATGATGAAGTGTTTCTGTGCCCATCATGTTGAAGTGTTTCTGTGCCCATCATGATGAAGTGTTTCTGTGCCCATCATGATGAAGTGTTTCTGTGCCCATCATGATGAAGTGTTTCTGTGCCCATCATGTTGAAGTGTTTCTGTGCCCATCATGATGAAGTGTTTCTGTGCCCATCATGTTGAAGTGTTTCTGTGCCCATCATGATGAAGTGTTTCTGTGCCCATCATGATGAAGTGTTTCTGTGCCCATCATGATGAAGTGTTTCTGTGCCCATCATGATGAAGTGTTTCTGTGCCCATCATGATGAAGTGTTTCTGTGGCCATTACTGATGACATGTTGCACTGTGTCCCCAGCTGACGGCCCAGGCAGCCCACCATGAGGCCATCCAGCGCCAACTGGCCATGGAGAGGGAGCGCTTCGGACCTGGACACCTGCCCCACTAACAACTCACTCCACCCCTGGTCCTGAGGCACTGAACACACCCACCTTGAAAAGGCCCCACACGGCTTCTTCTGAAGGTGATGACACCCTGAGGGCGACACTCTAAGAGGCCCTTTCTGGGTTTGTTTGGTCACCTGTGGCTGCACACTCTAGGAGGCCCTCCCTGGGTTCACTTGGTCGTACAAGTCCTGTGCGGCCTTTGTACTGGACAGCCCCTCTCATTGTAGGCTGCTTTGTGCGGGCTGGACTCCTGTTGTGCAGCCTTATCAGGGTTATTCGTTCGTGAGAAGAATGTACATTGGTTGAACTGACCGTGGCTGGATCGACCCCTGACAGCTCTTTCAGGTTTATTCGTTCGTGAGAAGAATGTACATTGGTTGAACACAATGGGTTTAATCTACCCTCTCCCTGGTTGGTGAGATAGTTGATGATTGGATATTGCTCTCTCCTTTTAGTGTTTTGTCTCACGGTTTGGTAAGGACAGACTTGGCTGTTAGCGTCAGTTTGGATTCAATCAACATCAGTTTGGATGAATTGGTGTGCAATGTTTGGTTTTAATCAACATCAGTTTGGATGAATTGGTGTGCAATGTGCGGGGCAATAGGGATTTCGTGCACGGGGAGTTCTTGGTTCGTCACAACAGATGCAGGACTCATTACTGGTACAATGTGATGGGTTTGGCTGAACACAAAGCCAGGCGTTCAAACAGTACATTCATTGGAGCAGCTACACAAGCCTTTAGAAACTGCCGGCAGTGTTTGTTGTATTATTTCCATGGCTCAGGATGTCTTGAATTGTGGTGAACACAATTCACGGGCGAAGCAGCAGAGAGAACGGTGCCATCTAAAGTAGAATGTGCTCAGATTTTCTTTATGATATACACGTTGTTGAGGTAATTTGAATCTGATTTTACCGACAGGACTGGCGTGACTTTAGACAGTAATCGCCCCACCCATCCAGTCTACCTGTATAAAGCTAACTGCCAGTGTACCGTTGTATGTGGTTTCCCTGTGGGGGAGGGGGTGTCCTTGTAATAATAAACATTCTTTGCTGTGTACAAACCAATCAGGTTTCCGCTCTAGGATCAAGCCCCTCCCTTGTTCTCTGTACCTGCCTCGAGGGGCTCCACTCCACTCTGTTAATGTGTTTTATTTTATATTGGGAACAGGATTTTTATCATATTCATCTGTATAAAATAAAAAGTGGGATCTGTTGTTTTTGACTTGCATTGTGATTCATGTGCTGTGGATCTTTTATTTTGTTTGCTTAGTTCGTTTTAGTCGCTTGCAGATGTGTAAGAGTTTTGTTGTGTGTGTGTGTCTTTTTTTTAAAAAGCAAATGAGAGCAGACCTGCCAACCTTTCCGCTTTGAGCGGAATTTCTTCCGCCCTTCCGCTCAAGTTCATAAAATTCCGCTTTCAAATTGGAACACACAAATTCATCGTCTTATATACAAAGCAGCACAGCTGCTGTGCGTATAACCGACTTTCCAGTTACTGTTCACGCACTTCCGTCAAGATGGCGGTTGACACATCGATGTGTGTGAGACTGGGGAGAAAAGAAAGAGAATAGACAATATTTCTGCCAAGATTACACGGAAAAGTATCTGTGCATTCAGAGATCAAGAAAGTGTGCGTCATGCTTGATGTATGATGTGCTCACTACACTTAAAAGTCTCATATGGAGGATCTCAAGACATCAAATGCCACATTACTTCTCAGTGTCTTATCGAAACTGCAAACTCCCAGACTTCGTCTTCCACCGTTACCGACTTTTTCAAGCCAATGGAAGGAAAGGAGAACAAAGATGAACTAAATTGATTCATTATCTTCCTTCCAAGTCTAATTATTTAAGTCATCTATGGCACCAACCGTCTTGGTCTGTCCAAATAAAAAGGACAGAGGAACAAATCAAAAGCTTCTATTGTGTTAGGAATAGTTGTAACTCTTCCAGACAAGACTTGTTTTAAACAAGACAAGTTCACAAGGATGAAAATTGCTTGCTTCAAATTATATTTACACGCGAAAGGTAAGATGCCGCATCAAAATTCCTCTTAGCTCCCAAAAATTCCTCTTTCCTGCTACAAATATTCCTCTTTGGTTTGTTGGCAAGTCTGTGAGAGTTATGTTAGAGAGTTAAATGAATGCTGAGAGGGGGCGCAATGTATTTTTTATTGATACTATGGCAGTGTCCATCGATTTGTCAAGAGGCGACACAATAGCAGGCAGAGTGGTTCTCCTGCCTTCTCATTACAGGCACTTGTCCAGACTGCTTCTCTCTCTCACTGCTGTACAGAACACTTGTTTCTCAGAAAAACAAGGCTTTATCTGTTATGGTTTTCACTTTGTTTGGTGTCTGTTTTGGTTTGGGTTTTTGTCTCTCAGTGGGAGATGAAAGGGTTCTTATTTTTTGTTTTCTTTTTTTAAGGATGAAGGATTTACAGCCTATCTACTGTAGGTTTTATTTTTCTTCTTTTTTCCCCCTTGATATTCAAACATTTATTACAATTTTTTTAGATGAAGATTTACAATCGACTTTATTCAAATCAAGAAAATTCAGTAAGATTCATTTCTTTCTTTTTTGTTTGTGGCTCAAGCCACAAACCTATAACTCACTTTGTCGGTCGGTTGGTCGGTCCAAAATTGTCCAACATATTGACAAAATTGTCGCACATATTGTAAAAGAGAAAAAAATACTTGGGCAAAGAGTAACATTTCAGTTGTCATATCTACAGTCCTTAGGTATGAGAGAGAGAGAGAAAAATGGAGTTTTACGTCCTCTTGGTCTGAATCAGACACATATGGGACATTTGTAAATACAAATATGGTGGGAACAATAATGGAGGCAATGCCCGGAGGCAGTACGAAACCAGTAAAGTCCTGATTTTTTAAATTAATACAGATAGCTGTAGCGGTGACCACGCCTCGGTTAAACCTCATCGGCTATGGCACCGCCACAAGTAGTACTTCAATGACAGTCCTTAGGTATGGAAAGAATTGTATACTGAACAGAGCACATGAATCTTCATTTTAAAGCGTACAAAATAATAAACATACGTAATACAGACACTGCAACAGACACGACGAGTATGCGGTGCTTCTTTCGATGAGTATAAGTAGGATAAATAGTTTTAAATGTTTTCCAAAAGATATAAAAAGTTACGAAATGGTGCAGAGATAACATTCTGGTTTACAGATTAAAATTATTGAAAAGCCAGGGGAGGCGACTCAGTGTATGTAATGATTGGAGTGGTAAAAATAGACCGCTGCCACAAACGATTGCGAATCCGCGCTTGTTTTTATAACACTCGTCTCATGTGTAATAAAATAAAAAAAAGATTGCTTTGTTTTTCATCATTTTTTTTAATCTTTATGTATTGCATGTATTTGAATTTGACATGGCTTTACATAATCTGAAGGGATGCAACACTTTAAATGCTAGACAATTTTTTTTTTAATGTTCTTGAATCATAATTTTATTAAAAGAGGTTATTGGATTAGAATGATATTTAGAAAAGTTGTGCATTAGGGTTAGGGTCATGAAAACTTCATCCTTTTGGAGGCCATCTTAAATCATCAAATTACAAACTTTACTCTACCTATGATTACAAAAAAACATTAAATAGCATTTATAGCCAACGAAGGTTAAAAATAATGGCAAGCAGAAACAAAGTATTGTTTCTAAACTATGGATTAAAAAAATGCACAGTAGTTGAATTTTATTTCAGGATGCTTGGATAAAACTGGAGTAAGTCGTGTATCGGATTTGTTCACATACAGTTTCAAAGATGTGGGGTTAAGAAAACGTTTTGGCAGAAAATTATCCTAAATTAGGAAGCGTATGCTTTGGAAAGAATAAGAAAGATGTTTTATTAATTTTCTTTGTTGCGTTGTTTCACAGGTGTTTATGTGTTCTTCCTGATTGTGGCAGTTTGTTTGACATACAGATATTGTAAAATCAGAAATGGAAAGCGCTAATGACCCTGGCACTAAAGTGGCAGGGCTTTTCCCCCATGAAGTGATTGTTAAACTAAAGACAATCAGTTTTGAGTTAGTTGACATCCGCATTTAAATACTATAATAATAATGTTTGCTGAATCATTTACTTACTATCATATTTTGCATTTTTTTTCTTTTCATACTAAGTGCATTTTTCCATTATTTTTCTTTAAACAAATTGAATGCATTTTTTTTTTCGTGAACATTTCGACAGTTGATGTTTGATGAATGTTTAATGGTATATAAACATGTTCTGTACATGCAGAATGAAGTCCAACATACTAACATTATCAAGTGTTGCTAAGCAATGCTTTTGTGCGAATGACACGTTTATGTTACCTCTACACATGTATTTAATGAAGACCTGGTAATATTCACATTTCTTCCCATAGGGGAGATAATCGGCTGCGCTCTTTTCTGTCATCAATTATCTATCTTTAGGGAAGAAATGCGAGTATTGCCAAAGATCCCTATTGTTGAACAAGTGTTGGTAATTGCTTGAAGTTGTTTGTAGCTCACTACTTTGTGTTTGGGACCATTTGTGCGGCGCAACGGCTGGCAACTGATTGGCCTGTTCAGGCCGATTCTGCTGAAAATGATACTGTGTGGAGAGCCGGTCCCTCTCTCCTTAGGGTTGTCCCTTAAATATACCCCTCCTCATTGCGACCAAGGCCTTGAGTATTGTCTGCAATATAATATTATTATGCACCCGCCCCTCTTCACTGCATGCACATTTTTTTGTACAGACCTCGGAGCTAGATGCGTGGGAATTTATTTAACCTACCTTCCACATAGCAAACAAAAAAAAAGCAAACCTACTGTATAATATGATCCTGTATTGTGACCCTGTGTGTTTTCTTCCCCTGCCCTTGCTTTCCACTGGGGACACGTTGACCAGTGGATCCAGTACGCCTTGGCTCTGAACGTGCAGGGAGAGTGCAAGGGTTTGGTGATTGTGTCTAAGACGTTTGGTCCGAGTGTATCCCGCATTCAATTTGAAAGGCCTGTACAGAAAAACAAGCTTGGAGATACAGTGCAAAATGCTCGGCGAGCGACTGATGTGTGCAAGGATTGTTATATTGAAATAGTGGTTGTAATATTTTTTGTGGGCGACAAAATGAATTGTGTAACCTTTTCTCCCGTTTCTGAGAGTTGTGAACAGCTTATGTAGTTGGATAGCTCTTCGGTGTACACGAAGTAAGTGTTCAAGCATTTCTGGTAAGCGTGTTTCTGTGCTGGGTGTGTGTGGGTGTGGTTGTTGGTAAGGGTGTCAGCGAGTGTTGTGGAAGTGTGCGAACGGGTGTCTGCAAGTATGGACTCTTTTATTATTATTCATGGCCCTATCATTGTCAACCTTCACTTGTATGTGTGGATTTAGTGCCAAGATAGGTAGCTCTTTAATAAAGTGCGTAAATGCTTCCATATCCACGTGTGTGTGTGCTGTTCTTATGGACTCTCATGGTCGCTTGTTTAATCTCATCCTACTTCTATATTCTCCACCTCTTATTAACTGAACCCCTCCCCCTCCTTATTTTCTACCTCTGCCATCATCCAGACCTGTTTACCCCTAAAATGTTCATGTGTACAATCATCACCGCGGTAAAACTTAAGTCATGTTTTACTCAAACCATAACCATAGAACGCAAAGAATGCCAGAATGTTGTGGGGTTTTGTTTTAGATAAAGGTGACTTTTGTTTGTACTTCCAGTTGTATAAGAGCGCCAGTACATTGGAATGGGAAAGAGCAATGCATTCCATTTCACAGTGCCCGGTAACTACCGTTACATTATCTTAACCAAGTTTATTATTACTGTGTGATTTATTACTGAGGGGGATTTTTTTTAATTTACAACTACAAGCATAATATCAAAGTTTTCGGTTTTGTTTCCATTGTTAGTGTTGAAATATTTATTGTCGTTTTTGTTATAATCGTTGCCTTGAACTGGGAGTACAGTTTGTTCGATGGCGGTGTAGGCCAGAATAGAGTGATCTTGAGTCATTGTTTTATCCGCAGCAATGAACATTATTCATCGCACTGTCAATGTGAATATTGAGGAGATCGACAAAGGACGCCGACACAAATTTGGCTTGGAGGACAATAAGACGTGTCGGCGATTTCATCCAGAAAGTTGAATTGGACAGTTGATGTGGTGGGCAGTTTTGTGTGAGTGGTGTGACGATGCCCTCATCTAGGCAAACGGGGGGAAGGCTGCTGTGCTTGACCACGTTAAAAACAAAAACCACTGTGACAATGCGAAGAATCGAAGCACGAATTATGCGTTATCTTCAAAAAATTTCAAAGGTGCTTCTTCAAGTTCAACTTCACCTTCAATCTCCAATGACTCATTGAGTGAGAAACACACACCTTTACTCACCTTTTCATAGTCTCTCTCTCACTCTCATTATCTCTCTCTCTCACAGTCACACACACACACACTCATACACACATCTAGGCCTATTTGCTCACATACACACAAACACACAACACACCACTGTGTTGTGTGTCAAGGTCAAGGTTACACACACACATCTATACATGTATAGTCTTTAAACTTTGCTCACACGACATAGGATAAACACCAAGTCTCTCTCGACATAGGATAAACACCAAGTCTCTCTCGAGATAGGATAAACACCAAGTCTCTCTCGAGATAGGATAAACACCAAGTCTCTCTCGACATAGGATAAACACCAAGTCTCTCTCGAGATAGGATAAACACCAAGTCTCTCTCGAGATAGGATAAACACCAAGTCTCTCTCGAGATAGGATAAACACCAAGTCTCTCTCGAGATAGGATAAACACCAAGTCTCTCTCGAGATAGGATAAACACCAAGTCTCTCTCGAGATAGGATAAACACCAAGTCTCTCTCGAGATAGGATAAACACCAAGTCTCTCTCGAGATAGGATAAACACCAAGTCTCTCTCGAGATAGGATAAACACCAAGTCTCTCTCGAGATAGGATAAACACCAAGTCTCTCTCGAGATAGGATAAACACCAAGTCTCTCTCGAGATAGGATAAACACCAAGTCTCTCTCGAGATAGGATAAACACCAAGTCTCTCTCGAGATAGGATAAACACCAAGTCTCTCTCGAGATAGGATAAACACCAAGTCTCTCTCGAGATAGGATAAACACCAAGTCTCTCTCGAGATAGGATAAACACCAAGTCTCTCTCGAGATAGAATAAACACCAAGTCTCTCTCGAGATAGGATAAACACCAAGTCTCTCTCGAGATAGGATAAACACCAAGTCTCTCTCGAGATAGGATAAACACCAAGTCTCTCTCGAGATAGAATAAACACCAAGTCTCTCTCGAGATAGGATAAACACCAAGTCTCTCTCGAGATAGGATAAACACCAAGTCTCTCTCGAGATAGGATAAACACCAAGTCTCTCTCGAGATAGGATAAACACCAAGTCTCTCTCGAGATAGGATAAACACCAAGTCTCTCTCGAGATAGGATAAACACCAAGTCTCTCTCGAGATAGGATAAACACCAAGTCTCTCTCGAGATAGGATAAACACCAAGTCTCTCTCGAGATAGGATAAACACCAAGTCTCTCTCGAGATAGGATAAACACCAAGTCTCTCTCGAGATAGGATAAACACCAAGTCTCTCTCGAGATAGGATAAACACCAAGTCTCTCTCGAGATAGGATAAACACCAAGTCTCTCTCGAGATAGGATAAACACCAAGTCTCTCTCGAGATAGAATAAACACCAAGTCTCTCTCGAGATAGGATAAACACCAAGTCTCTCTCGAGATAGAATAAACACCAAGTCTCTCTCGAGATAGGATAAACACCAAGTCTCTCTCGAGATAGGATAAACACCAAGTCTCTCTCGAGATAGGATAAACACCAAGTCTCTCTCGAGATAGGATAAACACCAAGTCTCTCTCGAGATAGAATAAACACCAAGTCTCTCTCGACATAGGATAAACACCAAGTCTCTCTCGAGATAGGATAAACACCAAGTCTCTCTCGAGATAGGATAAACACCAAGTCTCTCTCGAGATAGGATAAACACCAAGTCTCTCTCGAGATAGAATAAACACCAAGTCTCTCTCGACATAGGATAAACACCAAGTCTCTCTCGAGATAGGATAAACACCAAGTCTCTCTCGAGATAGGATAAACACCAAGTCTCTCTCGAGATAGGATAAACACCAAGTCTCTCTCGAGATAGGATAAACACCAAGTCTCTCTCGAGATAGGATAAACACCAAGTCTCTCTCGAGATAGGATAAACACCAAGTCTCTCTCGAGATAGGATAAACACCAAGTCTCTCTCGAGATAGGATAAACACCAAGTCTCTCTCGACATAGGATAAACACCAAGTCTCTCTCGAGATAGGATAAACACCAAGTCTCTCTCGAGATAGGATAAACACCAAGTCTCTCTCGAGATAGGATAAACACCAAGTCTCTCTCGAGATAGGATAAACACCAAGTCTCTCTCGAGATAGGATAAACACCAAGTCTCTCTCGAGATAGGATAAACACCAAGTCTCTCTCGAGATAGGATAAACACCAAGTCTCTCTCGACATAGGATAAACACCAAGTCTCTCTCGAGATAGGATAAACACCAAGTCTCTCTCGACATAGGATAAAAGCAATATCTCACAGCATAACAGCAATATCTCACAGCAAAGTCATAATTATATACCGATATTTTACCTCTTTCAGATAAAAGAAGCGAGACACCGTGCATGCATATCTAAAGAATACTAACCACTTCACCGTAGCAAGAAAATCCCACTCATCCACAAATAATATAGTTCTCCAAGTCGTGTCGTGAGCTATTTTGATCTTGCACAAGCAATACATTATGAAAGGAAACTGATTATTAATAGAAACATGAACCATACTGGCCTTAGCTGTATAAAAAATAGCCTTTACAATGACATATTCTTCTTACACTGCAATCACTTAGGCCATAGTTATTGTCATTTAGCCAATGACGAACTTTCAATGATGACGTAATTTCAGTGATTGCGTAAGTTCACTAAGATGGCGTTTTGGGGTGTCCTGGTAAAAAGGCTCTATTTGACACTACCTTGAGTATCTGGTTGTTAGCCGCTATTTTTATCATTTGCAATTTCACTAACTCTTACTCTTCACAATTTTTTTTTCAATGTAAAATGTTCATCAGAAACGAACCTTTTGCATTTATCGGGTTAAGGCATAGGGTTAGGAGTATGTTTGGGCTTTTTGTTTTACTAAACTTCACTTGATGCAAATAAAGAAAATATGGTTCGAGTACTGCAGATAGTCGCATGCGAGTGTACCTTGATGTGATGATGATAATAATATGTCAAGATATATAACTGTGACGTCAAGTTTTTAATAGCAACGGTGTATTCTTACACCTTTTCTCACGCGCGTTTACACTAAGCCTATGGGTTAATATACGCAAATGATATCTCTGGATATTGTTTTATATCCCACGCTTGGCAGGCCTCTTTGGCTCTACTTGTACATCAGTATATTTATTTATAGTTACACGCACACTGACACACACGCATCTAGTGTTTACACTTAACTCATACTCATGCACACACACCATGTTTATATGCTCTTTACACTTTATTGTCACACACACGCACATTTATGTGCTCTTTACACTCCTGCGCAGTCCCCAACGAGGCCCCGAGGTGGCCTGTGTATCCAGAAAGCTTTTTTATTTTGGGTCATCTCGCATCCCTGAACATATTAATTCTTCTTCTTCCCTTTAGTGCCCACAATCAACAGGCTGATTTGGGTTGAGGTCCAAAGTGGTCGGTCACAATCCTACTCTGCGTTTTTAAGGGGAGGGGGGGGGGGGGAATTTAATGAGAGCCGACAGTTGCCTGGAACGCGCCACGCCCTCTCTGACAGTCTGTTTCAGTCCCCGATGGTCCTGGGAAAAAACAAGCTCCGTCGGTATTCTGTCCTGCACTGGGTGGTACACAGCTGTTGTTCATGCTCTCTTTGACGGCTAGGCGCTGGTTGGAGCCTGCTGTTATCCACCTTCACAATGCCTTCCTTGATCTTGTACAGCATTGTCAGCCGAGCATTCCTCCTCCTCTACTCCAAGGTGGGCCAACCCAAGCGTTCCAGCATATCCCCTACACTCGAGGTGTTGTGGTAGCGGTTCAGCACGAAGCGAGCCGCCCGTCTCTGAACTGCTTCGATCTTGTCCACCAACTTCTTTGTGTAAGGGTCCCAGACAGAACTAGCGTATTCCAGCAGCGGTCTGACCAGTGTCAAGTATGCGCGCTCTCTCAGTTCTGTGGAGCTGATTTTCAGGTTACGCCGCAGAAACCCGAGCATTCGGTTTGCTTTGGACGTTATCTCGTCTACATGCTTATCCCAGGTTATGTCCTTCTGGATGTTTATGCCCAGGTACTTCACGTTTGTGGCTCTGTCCAGGGTGTGGCCATGTAGGTAATAACTATGGTCCAGAGGTGTTCGTTTCCTGGATACTGGTAGGACAATACATTTCCCTGGGTGGAACTTCATGTCCCAGTTCTCCTCCCAGATTGCTAGTTGCTAGATTGCTAGGTCCTCTTGCAGTTGTTGTTGATCTTTTTGGGAGGCCACTGTCCTGTACATAGCAGTGTCATCTGCAAACAGTCTGGTGGTGGATGTCACTTTTGGGGGCAAGTCATTGATATAAATCAGGAAAAGGCACGGCCCGAGGACGGATCCCTGTGGCACTCCTGATTTAACTGGGGCAAATTCTGAACGGGCTCCCTCCACCACAACTGCCTGGCGTCTGTCTGTCAGGAAGCCTCTGATCCAGCGGTTCACATCTGTGATCCAACATTAAGCAAATGTGTTTGACTTGGACTGTTACTGTTCTTGTTTACAATGTTTAACTTACATTTTGTGACAACTTAGGCCTAGTGTTGCAATAATAATAATAATTTTATTTCATATATGTAGTGCTTAAATCCATACAGTAGTATGCTCGATGCGCTTTACAAAAGCAACATTAAAAATACTTTTTTGAAATACCCTCAAAGCTTTTCTAACTTCACGTCTTTTTTCAAAACATTCCTTATCAAACCATGGCTTTTTGAGAAAACCTTATCCATTCCAACTGTTTTTAACATGCATTTACCAGCTGCCTTAAGACCATTGCAAAACGTATCAAATGTTGCGTCAATGTCCATATCAATCAATCAATTCTAGAGCATCTTGAATAAGCTTTATAACAATAGGATCATTGAACATTGTGAAATATGTATCTTTTAAATCGCCATTCCAAACAAATTTAGTGACTTTGGTAATGCTAGAATGCACAAACGAAGATTGTGGAGCAGTTGTTTCAGGTGTAACTAAAAACATTTCCACAGTTTGATTCCATTCGCGAAACAACTTTTAAATGAGAACATAATGTCTGCATGCTATTAGAAATAATGTAGTAATCAATAACACTGCTTCCGTTGTGTGCAATGTAAGTAAACTTACCAGTTTCATAACCTGCTGCATGGCCATTCATAATAATTAAACTGTAAAGATTACATATTTGGATTAAATATTTACCAAAGTCATTAATCACTCGATCCAGGGATCTCCTGCTAAACAAATCATCATATAGTAAAAAGCCAACTGTCCGTCTGTGTGTGTGTCTGAAACACGAAACGGGCCTTATAACTCCGCCGTTTTTCGACCGATTCGCTTCAAATTTGCTGTGAGCCCTAACGGGGCGATGGCAACGGCAACCGAGGCGGCCGTGTCATTTGCGCGGTTTTGCAAATGCGCGAAACGCGCATCCGACGGCCTTTCGGCGCCCGTATCTCCGGTATTTCTGGACCGATTGCCTTCAAATTTGGCAGATATATGACCGGGGACGGTGACTATCAATGTGCCAAACCGGAAGCGAATCCATTACTTAGGCGCATAACAGCAGCATGATGCAAAACGGGCCTTATAATTCCGCACAACCGAATCGCGTCAAATTTGCTGTCAGGCTTGCTGTCACCGGGGCAAAGCCTGCCAGCAAATTTGAAGAAAATCGGGAGAGCGCGTCACTCTCAGAGCAGCGCCAACGGGAAACGGGGCTTTATAACTCTGCCGTTTCTTAACGAAATCGCTTCAAATTTGCTGTACTCAGCGTTACCAGTACTTGGCGTTACCGTTACTAGGGAGAGTGCATCACTCTCAGAGCAGCGCCAACGCGAAACGGGGCCTTATAACTCCACCGTTTCTTTACCAAATCGCTTCAAATTTGCTGTACTCAGCGTTACCAATACTTGGCATTACCGTTACTAGGCATTACCGTTACTAGGCGTTACTGGTACTCGGCGTTGCGCTAGTACATATTATAATCATCAGAATTTTCATCAGCAAAATCATCAATGAACAAATAAGAAAAAATATCAGTGCCAGTTCTTGCATTCAAATCCCCAAAGACAATTACAGGGAGATCGCCAAGATCTTGAAATAGATCAGCAATACAGTTATCTAACAAACTTAAAGCATTATTTGTAAATGTCTGTGTCAGCATAATAAACACTGTCAGATGGAGGGATATAAACACCAATCAAATAACAATCAACATGTAGACCTGTCAATGTTTTAGATAGTTTCAGAACCAGGCAATTGTCATATTCAACAATAACTTGTGAAATATAATTTAAGTAATGTTTTTTAACAAGGAGTGCTATACCACCAGATAACCGTGCATTAGCAGAATCAGATACCTGGACTCCAGGTGAAAAAAACACTTCATAAGAAGAAAACAAATGACAAGGAAATGAAGATGAAAAAGTCTCTACTAAAAGAATTAAGTCATATGTAGTGAGAAAAGATCTAGCATCATGTTGGTATAACAAAGACAACCCTTCTATATTGTAGGAAAGAAACTTCAAAACAATTACTCTCTTTTGAAGAGCCAGTTTCTCTAACTACAGAGTCATCAGTCACATGGGCAGGGCCGAATCCCTAGCTAGAGGAAGGAGCAGAAAATGCCCTAGTGGTGCGTTTTGGACTAGAGGATGAAAACGAATCTGTCAGCTGTGTTTGTCGACATTTGGCTCTATAGCGTGTTTGGGGGGCATGACAAGGGGATTTCACCAGGGTATCATTTTCACACGACACCCGAGGGGCAGCATTGGAACAGGGAAGGGAATGGTCATCATTTAGAGGAGCCTGCTGAGACTGTAACAGGGACTGAGACTGTGACTGAAACAAAGACTGCGACATCATCCACCTCCACGTCCACTTCTGTCAGACTGTCTGTAGAATCTTTAAGGGAAGACAAGTGGGAAGGGGCAGGGGTATCTGAACAAACCTGATCATTAGATGATGAAGGCACTGTGTTTTCAGGTACACTGCTCTGGATACCCACCTTACCATTAGCACTCACGCTGACCTTAGTTGATGATTCAACCACCTTGCTTATATGTCCTGGGTGGAGGGTAGTGGTTTTCTTTGTCACCCTCTGCCTGCTGCTGGATTCAAAGGTTTCCTGGCTTGCAAGGTTTCCTTGGGGCAAATTTTCCTGGTTGTAAGGCAATGTTTCCTGACTGGGGGGCAAGGTTTCCTGTCTAGGAGGCAAGGTTTCCTCTCTGATGATTTTGGAATCTTTCACGATGCTCCATATCATATGCTGACCTTGACGATTTTCATTCACATGAAGACATCCATTGTGGAAGAATGCCTGTCGTCCATTCTCCTTCTCCTGCCTGATGATGCTCTGCTGTTTGTTAGTGAGATCTGCACCCACTCGGATGTTCAGAGTTTCGGCCATGTTGCTCCTGCCGCTCCTGTACTGTTATTTTATCACTCCACCTGTGAAGCTTGGCGATCAGAACCCTTGGGTAAGAGGAATGCTCTCTTTTCCGACCAATTCGATGAGCCCGCTCAACATCATCAGAAGTCCATGCTTTGCTGGGGGAAAACCTGTTGAGAAGTTGGACCACTTTTCTTGGACAATCTGGGTAGCTTTCATTTTCACTCTCATGGATATTGAACAATCTTATATTGTTTTGTCTTGAAAAAGTCTCGAGTCTATGTTTTCATCTGCATTTTGACAAAATCCATCGATATATTCCATTCATTCCGAGAATCGTTCACATTTGCTTTCCAAAAACGAACACCTGTCTGCCAGGACATGAACAAACTCGTTCAAGTGAGCAATGTGCTCCTCCAGTCTGTTGAAAAGCTGAGAACCTGATGGACCTGGGTTTGCCTCCACATCCATGCAGTGAAGCAGGAAACGTGTCTGGAAGACAATCAGGAACGAGGCTGTCACGAATCCAAATCTTTCCTCAGCTCAAGGAGTAGCGTCATAATCAAACCAGCCATGAACGAAAAACAGTGACGCATAGTCAGTACGAATTTTGTGCTTACCCCCCTTTCGTAGATCGAAACCACAAGGAATAAATCGTATTCCCGTGACAGTCTGGCTTAAAGTCTCTTGCAAAGTTGGGACACAACGGTGGAATGAAAAGTGCCACAACGAACGCGAAATTCCACGAAACTAGCAGGCATGGTGGAATGTTTGATAGATAATGTCCTTGTCACACCATCATATCATCCTTGTTACACCATGTTGAGCGAATGTTGGATGGAAACACACTGAAGTAAAGTGGTAACAGGAATCGCAAGTTATTTTGTCGAAACCCACACAATCACAGAATTTGCCTACAGATTTTTTTTTTTTTTTTCGCAACACGATTATTAGAAATTGTTGATAAAGCCCAGACAGAGAGGGAGAGAGAGAGAGAAACGACATAAATTATAGGCCACTTTTTCTTTGCCTAAGAAAACAAGCGCCGATACCATAACAGGGGTGCAACAGGCCTGCAAAGTCAAAAATCTAATTTTTTTTATCAATTTTGAGTATTTTTGTGCTCTCTAACATTGTATCTTTCATATCCATGAACTTGTGAAGGTTAACCTTTAACACAATCCCAACGACAGCTGTGCCGACGCTCCACATAGCATAGCAGCACCCAGCGATTATTCCTTGCCGACGACATATTTTGGCACTTTTTTAATTTTTTGGGCGATAGCTAAAGTTAAACAAAAACAAACAATAAAGCTCTGAGGTGAGCCTATACTTTTGCTGAGTGAAACTGTTATGCAATTCGTTTTATCAAACAATAAAGTGTTTTCCCAGGTCGAGAGGACGTAAAACCTCAAATTTCATTCAATAAAGTGTTTGGTATCAAAAGAAAGCAAACACGGAACTAATCGGTTATGGTAAAATTTATTCGATGTCTGATAATAAGTAACCATGGCGTTTTAAAATAACAAAGGTTACTTAGTAAAAAAACAAAAAACTTGCTTACATTCTATTCTGTTCCACACAACACCAAAATAGGGGTAAAACGGGGAAACAAAGCTTCAGTCTTACCTACACATCATCCAGGAATGATTATATTAAATCATCCATATACATGAGAACACTAACACACGACACGATATAAAGTGTTTAGCAGACATTTTTTCAGTGGCAGAAGGTCAGGAAATCCCGCTTCCAAGTGCTGCATTCCAGAGCGGCATTCCAGCACGTAGGCAACTTAGAAGTCAAAGTAGCAACGATAACCTTGCTAAGTCATCCATAAAACTTATTATAGGGGTTGCTTCCCTTAGACCGAACAAAAAGACAACAGGGATTCTTGAATGTTTGCCTTAAATCTTTATTCTAAATAATACAATGTACCATATTCTTCTGACTACAAGTACAAGGCGCACCCTCAAAATTCAATACAAAATTTAGATTTTGTTATTATATTTTCTTACGATTCATATTATAATATGGGGGGAAAGTATCGCCTTATAGTCCGTAAAATACGGTATGTGTGCCAGTCTATCATTTCCCACTAAGACTGCCACATAGCAAGATATTCTGGATGACTGGGCTATAATTCATTTATAGTGGAAATGCCTTGCATAGGGTACGTCCCCACTCTGGGCCACAAGGATTAAAGGACAGCTGGCGTTGGGGAAAGTCCCCAAGTCAACCAGTCCCTTTGGCTGCAGCACTAAAAGGATTTGAGGACAGCTAGCGTTGGGGAAAGTCCCCAAGTCAACCAGTCCCTTTGGCTGCAAGGATCTGAGGACAGCTAGCGTTAGGGAAAGTCCCCAAGTCAACCAGTCCCTTTGGCTGCAGTACTAAAATGATCTGAGGACAGCTAGCGTTGGGGAAAGTCCCCAAGTCAACCAGTCCCTTTGGCTGCAGCACTAAAAGGATTTGAGGACAGCTAGCGTTGGGGAAAGTCCCCATGTCAACCAGTCCCTTTCGCTGCAGCACTAAAAGGATCTGAGGACAGCTAGCGTTGGGGAAAGTCAACCAGTCCCTTTGGCTGCAGCACTAAAAGGATCTGAGGACAGCTAGCGTTGGGGAAAGTCCCCAAGTCAACCAGTCCCTTTGGCTGCAGTACTAACATGATCTGAGGACAGCTAGCATTGGGGAAAGTCCCCATGTCAACCAGTCCCTTTGGCTGCAGTACTAAAATGATCTGAGGACAGCTAGCGTTGGGGAAAGTCCCCATGTCAACCAGTCCCTTTCGCTAAAAGGATCTGAGGACAGCTAGCGTTGGGGAAAGTCCCCAAGTCAACCAGTCCCTTTCGCTGCAGCACTAAAAGGATCTGAGGACAGCTAGCGTTGGGGAGTCCCCAAGTCAACCAGTCCCTTTGGCTGCAGTACTAAAAGGATCTGAGGACAGCTAGCGTTGGGGAAAGTCCCCAAGTCAACCAGTCCCTTTGGCTGCAGCACTAAAATGATCTGAGAACAGCTAGCGTTGGGGAAAGTCCCCAAGTCAACCAGTCCCTTTGGCTGCAGCACTAAAATGATCTGAGAACAGCTAGCGTTGGGGAAAGTCCCCAAGTCAACCAGTCCCTTTGGCTGCAGCACTAAAATGATCTGAGGACAGCTAGCGTTGGGGAAAGTCCCCAAGTCAACCAGTCCCTTTCGCTGCAGCACTAAAAGGATCTGAGGACAGCTAGCGTTGGGGAAAGTCCCCAAGTCAACCAGTCCCTTTGGCTGCAGTACTAAAAGGATCTGAGGACAGCTAGCGTTGGGGAAAGTCCCCAAGTCAACCAGTCCCTTTGGCTGCAGCACTAAAATGATCTGAGAACAGCTAGCGTTGGGGAAAGTCCCCAAGTCAACCAGTCCCTTTGGCTGCAGCACTAAAATGATCTGAGAACAGCTAGCGTTGGGGAAAGTCCCCAAGTCAACCAGTCCCTTTGGCTGCAGCACAGCTAGTACAAATGCCGCCTAGTGTGCGAGTTGTCCCCAACAAGCACTACAACACAAACATTATGCTATACCATGAATTAACGTTACTGTAGAAAGTCATTTATTGCAAGGCGCTCATTTCACTATTCAGTACTGCTATAGGCTAAATCATACAACAGTATCCATAAAGCTTTCTGGTGGCCCGACGGGAAATCACTCTCATGGCTTACTTTAATTCCCTTTGTTAAATAGAGGGCAAAATCTATTTTTGGCACTCACGGGCCAGAGAGAGCGAGACATACAAAAAGAGAGTGAGTTCTAACTGCCTTCAAACAGGGCGCCACCTGGTGTCAAGGACTCCACCTATACAGCCCCTTAATACGACAATCCACCATTCAGTCACTCGGCACATTCCACCACCACCACAGGCGCACAGTCCTCAGGATCCGAAGTGAAGTCCCACTGAAACTTCTCCGTCAGGTGGTCCCTGAACTTTAACCCCCGCGACCTCAGCCCCGCGTCCACCTCCCGCGAATCCAGGTTGGAGAAGAACTCGTGCAGCGTGCTGGTCAGAAAGTTGTTCTGGCTGACGATGTCCACGAAGAAGTCCTGGGGAATCTCACGAATCTGGAAGTGCAGGACGGAGATGAAGTCCACAAAGAGGGCGGGCAGAGCCTGCAGGGCGGAGTCACTGCAGCACAGGACATGGACCAGCCACTTCCAGTGCTCAAACGAATCGTAGTTCTGCCCGATGAGGAAACACAGAAACGAGAACTGCACTTCGCCGAGGATCCCCGCCGGGTTTTGGGCGTAGCGCTGCTGCAGCATGGTGTCTAACTGAAAAGAGGAGTCCATGCTGAATTTGGTGATGTCCGATGGACTAGCCCCGCTCGGGTACCTCCGTTTGGGGATTTTAGTGTAGCGGATTTTGGTTCCTTCAACCGCCTTCATCTTGGGGAGGTGGTCGTCCAGGGATCTGGGCTGGGGCCTCTCTGGTTTGCTCGAGTCCTGGTCGGTGGCCTCCATGGCCTCTGCTGCCTGGGCCTCCCGTCTGCGTGACTGGGAGGTGCTGGGCTGGGAGACGAACTGTGCCACGGAGCAGATGGTGCCGCACTCTGGCTGCAAGGTGTGGGCGATGGTGGGCGTGATGTGTTTGGTCAGGGACACCCACTTCTTGTAGCTGCAAGCACACAGAATGCAGCAGTCATTTAACTGGAGTGATAGACAAATAGCATTCTGTACTCATCTAGGACCAGATTGTACCGGTAAATACCCAACCTCACCATTGATTGATATTGCATTCTTTTCTTGTTCAAGACTCATTATTTGATACTGGTGACTGGCTTCATGCTTCTGATTAGAATCATGTTATAAAACACAACATGAGCGGATTCTACATGCCCCAAACTTAAAGTTCAGAGCATCATTGACTTACAGTTTGGGATAGTTTTTTCATTAAAAAAAAATAAAGCAAAAAATAACGTTACATCACATCATTACACTGTGCACAAAATTGAACAGAATCATCATAAATGTTTCTAACATGTCTATAACAGAAGTATTTCACGTGAAGTTTCTCTCTGTGTTCAAATTTTTTAACATTGGGGTTTTTTAAAGCCTGGGATTTACTTTGGAAACCGCCAACAAGGCAAGCAGCGCGTTTTTTGACAGTTGATAGCACAGACGTTTGGTGACTGACTCATTTTCTTTATAGCATCTGTTTTCATACAGTATTTGTGTTCATATTTAAAACAAAACAGAGCAAGCAGTGCTTCAAATTCAGAAACACCAACTTATGAGTACTAAAGCCAATCCCATTTTGTGACGCTATTTTATGGCTATTTTCAGCAGATTTTTCAACATAGCCATAATCCATGATTGTCAAGCTTCTTTGGGCATTTACCTTTGATTTTCACAAAATTACAGTTGATCTTTGCAATCAGGTCTTTGCAGTTATTGGTCTTCAAAGAGGATAACCTTCCATTGTCTTCAATATCAAAGACTTAAAGTAAAGAAAAGAAACCAAGTTTTATAAACTCAGGGCTCTCAATAGGAAAATCAAAAAATCTCTTAAAGTCCTTGGGAAATCAGGATGTGATCTGTTGAACAAATCGAATATGTGCAGGGTTCAAATGAGATAAGATTAGTTCAAATAAAGAAAAGTGACAAATGACAGTTCATTAGACTGTGACAGCACACAAAGCAAACACTGCAGTTTTCTACCATGACATAAATCAAAAAATTCCTATTAATTTTCTTATTTATTCATTTTAATACTTACCATATCACACCAAAAAAGCATTTACTCTCAACTAGCCGGAAAAGTGCTTACCAACACCCCGTGAAGGCGATAGCCTCACAGGGAAAGAGTTTTGGCCACTTTTGCGCCTGGTAGCTAGGGCTGCGCGCTACCCGCACTGCGCACCAGGAAGTGGCCTACCTATCCCTTCATATTTTGATTGAAGCCCTCCACCTACAGTTTATGGAGGGAAACCGAAAGTAGGAGGGAGGATGATATGGTAAGTATTAAAATGGATAAATAAGAAAATTAATAGGAATTTTTTGATTTATTCCATTCATACATATCACACCGACGAATATCATATTCATATCACACCGAAAAAGCAGTTTGCCAAGCATTGGAAGGAGGGTACAAGAGGTTGACCGAGAGAAACTGGTCAATCCCAAGACCTGTATTGACACACTTGGGTTCTAGTTATCCTGTTAGCCTGGACTGTGGTGTCGCAGGCGTGAAAGACAAATAGGAATTGAACAGGATGGGATTATGTGGGACCCAATAACTAGTCTAACCGATATCTGATTATCAGGCTAGAGTGTGATACAGGAGCATGCATACCCCAAAAGAGCACTATTAATAGAAGATTAAGTGCTTTTACCATCAATGCTGCATGTTGACTGCAGTGCCAGCCAGTACCAGGTGGTTGATGCAGTGTGCCTCGTCAGGGCGTTGAGTGCTCATTGAGCGGAGGTAGTAGCTGATGAACGTGCCAGTAAGCCGTGGCCAGGATTCAACGGATAGGGACCCCCCGACACAGGGCGAGCGTAGCCCCAATAGCCCGGACCTCATGAGCTTTCACAGGGTTCTGAGGCAGGGCCTTCTGTGCGTCTGTGATCCATCTGGCTATAGTTTGCTTCTTGATATCTTTGTCATAGAGTGTGTTCAGAGAGACAAATAATCGTCGTCTCTGTCGTCTGAAGCTGGCAGTTCTTTTCATGTAGCACCTCAGGGCTACAGGGCATAGAGCGTGCTCTTCATCGTCAGGGCATAATATAGAAGCTAGGCTAGATATGTGTACTGGTTCTGATTCTACATCTGCCGGTTGGTTCTTTGCCCGGAATTCCGGCAGGTACGTAAGTTGAACTTGGTCTAGTCTGGGCCGAACTGAACGTCGTGGGGGAGGCCACTCAGGGCGTGTAGGCCACTAACACGTCGGGCCGTTGCTAATGCGATCAGAAAAACTGTTTTGTATGTTAGCATTTTTAATGAAAGACTAGCCAGGGGTTCGACTTTATCTCGAAGATAGGCCAGGACTAAAAAGACATCCCACTGAGGAAAGCGTGGGCCTTGAGTGGGAGCCTTCTGATGTACCGCTGCTATTACATGGTTGAGGTGGTGAGACAGCGACAACTCAGTTTGTTTGATCCCCAAGGTTAGCGAAATGGTGGTGGACACCGCTGTGCGGTAACCTGCCAATGTGGTTGCACTCAGACCTTTCTTCCTATGTAGGCGTGACAAGAACTCAGCGAATTGAGGGATCAAGGGCCTCAGAGCATCAATCTTGCGAGACTGGCAGTACTGGAACCAGGCTCTCCAGCGTAGATCGTAAAGAGAGTTTGTGCTGCAGCGTCGAGAAGTGACCATCAGGTCTATAGTGGAATCTCTGTAGCCCTGGGCCTTCCGACCTGCTCGGATAGTATCCATGCGCACAGGTTTAGCCTTGATGGATCGGGATGATGAACTCCTGTCCTTGGCTGAACGAGGTTTCTTGGACACAGATTTAGAAGCTTTGGGGGTTCTGCTGCTAGATCCGCAATCTCTGGGAACCATGGGCTGGATGGCCAGTGTGGTGTCACCAGGATCATCCGGGGCCTGTCTCGGGTGAACTCTTCTACTACCCGAGGGATCAGGGCCGTGGGCGGATAGGCGTACACGGACTTGTTCGACCACGAAATCGAGAAGGCGTTCCTCGCCAGGGCCTGATTGTCCCTCATGGGGGAAACGTACAGGGGAAGTCTGGCACTGTGCTTCGTGGCGAATAGATCGATATGCGGCTTCCCCCAAGCCTCCCACAGCGGTTGTAGAGACTGATGGGTGATCGTCCACTCTGTAGGGAGGATCTGTCCCGACCGACAGAGTTGATCTGCCAGGACGTTGAGGGCTCCGGGAATGAACTCCACCGAGAGGGTCATGCCGTGTGTTTGTGACCAAAGTAGAATCCTCTCTGCTTAGAGAGAGAGTATTTCTGACTGAGTGCCCCCTTGCCGGCGGATGTACGACAGCGCTGTCTGATTGTCGCCGCAAATTGTGACCCATTTCCCCTTCAGGTGAGAGAGGAAGTGGTCAAGGGCTTTCTCGATGGCAGTCAACTCTAGGACGTTGATGTACAGGGAGGACTCTAGCTCCGACCAGAGGCCCGAGATTTCTTTGTCTTCCAAGTGGGCACCCCAGCCTGTGTTGGAGGCGTCCGTGTACAGGAAGGTCTGGGGAGACAACATGCGGATGGGCACAGAGCTTGTCAGCCATTCTGTGTCCAACCATTTGCCTAGAAGGTTCTTTAGCTGGGGGTGCTTTTGGATCTGAGCGGTCATGGGGCCCAGGGATCGAAACCATCTTTGGAAGGGCCGATTGTGGGCTCTTGCCAGTGGGAGGAGCCCAGCCAAAGATTCCATGTAACCAAGGACCCGAAGGAGTGAGCGGTGGGTGCATGTTTTTGAAGCAAGTATATCCTGGATGGCAGTTCTGAGGCGAGTGATCCTGTCTGGGTGCGGCCGCACCGTGAAGGATTGGGTGTCGAATGACATTCCCAAGTAATTGAACCTCTGGCTGGGGGTCAAATCGGACATCTCTGGCTTTAGTACAAAGCCGAGGTCGTGTGCAAGGCCTTTGAGCAACTGAGTGTGTTCCTGACACACACTCTCCGATGAGGCGAGCTGGAGCCAGTCGTCCAGGTAAACATGACGAATGCCCCTTTTTCTGGCGAGCGTGGCAACTTCCCGGACTATCATTGTGAACACCCATGGAGCCAGGGAGAGGCCGAACGGGAGGGCTATGAATTGGTAGACCTTCCGTTCCCAGACGAATCTGAGAAGGTGGCGCTGGGACGGATGTACCAGGATGTGGAAGTATGCGTCCCTTAGGTCCAGTGAGGTTGCCCAATCGCCTGGCCTGATTGCGGCCCGAATGAGGTCCGTAGACTCCATCTTGAACCTGATCCTCTTCAGATATCGGTTCAGTAGAGACAAGTCTAGGACTGGTCGATATCCGCCGTCTCTCTTGGGGACGGTGAAGAGGCGGGCATAAAAACCCGGGCTCGGGTTGGGCACGTGGCAGATTGCACCTTTTGCCAGTAGTTGTTCGACCTGAGTGCAGTGCCTGGTACTGCCGATGATCAGATGGTGCTGGGAAGGATATAGGTTCGTCCGTTAAGAGAGGTCTTGACTTGAGCGGAATCTTGAAGCCTGCCCGCACCACACGCAGAGCCCACTGACTCTGAACCAGAGACTTCCAGCGAGGGAGAGCCTGTGAGAGGGCTCCCACACTGGAAGTCTCTTGGGTGGGCCCTACCGAAAAAACTGGCGGGGCTGCTTACCGTTGCCCCTGCCACGACCCCCTTGGGCAGGCCGATTTTTGGGTTGGCTTCGACCGCGGGGAGCCTTAGATGCGGAAGTGGAAGCGCGGTCCAACTGGTACCACTGTGCAGGTTGTCGAAAGGCGGATCCGGGAGAATGGTGTTCCACTGGGGACTCCAGTCTTCGGCGTTTGGCCCAGATGGCTCTATGCCGAATTGGATTGCGAGGGGCGGACTTGTTGCAACGTTCCGCCACCGCGCTGAGGTTCTCCCGTGGGAAGAGGCCCGTGTGGGTGAGAGGTAGTGACCTGAGGCGGGCCGGGTCATCGGCGTGAAGCCGTAGGGGGGAACACGTGATGATGGCGTTGCGGTACAGGGCCTCTAGGCTAACCCTGAGGGAT
>JAGGCT020004116.1:2267611-2331498 GCA_017654935.2 Phymorhynchus buccinoides
GTCTTTGGTGACTGGGCCATCTATCAAGGTCTTTGGTGACTGGGCCATCTATCAGGGTCTTTGGTGACTGGGCCATCTATCAGGGTCTTTGGTGACTGGGCCATCTATCAGGGTCTTTGGTGACTGGGCCATCTATCAAGGTCTTTGGTGACTGGGCCATCTATCAAGGTCTTTGGTGACTGGGCCATCTATCAGGGTCTTTGGTGACTGGGCCATCTATCAGGGTCTTTGGTGACTGGGCCATCTATCAGGGTCTTTGGTGACTGGGCCATCTATCAGGGTCTTTGGTGACTGGGCCATCTATCAGGGTCTTTGGTGACTGGGCCATCTATCAGGGTCTTTGGTGACTGGGCCATCTATCAAGGTCTTTGGTGACTGGGCCATCTATCAGGGTCTTTGGTGACTGGGCCATCTATCAGGGTCTTTGGTGACTGGGCCATCTATCAAGGTCTTTGGTGACTGGGCCATCTATCAAGGTCTTTGGTGACTGGGCCATCTATCAAGGTCTTTGGTGACTGGGCCATCTATCAAGGTCTTTGGTGACTGGGCCATCTATCAAGGTCTTTGGTGACTGGGCCATCTATCAAGGTCTTTGGTGACTGGGCCATCTATCAGGGTCTTTGGTGACTGGGCCATCTATCAGGGTCTTTGGTGACTGGGCCATCTATCAGGGTCTTTGGTGACTGGGCCATCAAGGTCTTTGGTGACTGGGCCATCTATCAAGGTCTTTGGTGACTGGGCCATCTATCAAGGTCTTTGGTGACTGGGCCATCTATCAAGGTCTTTGGTGACTGGGCCATCTATCAGGGTCTTTGGTGACTGGGCCATCTATCAAGGTCTTTGGTGACTGGGCCATCTATCAGGGTCTTTGGTGACTGGGCCATCTATCAAGGTCTTTGGTGACTGGGCCATCTATCAAGGTCTTTGGTGACTGGGCCATCTATCAAGGTCTTTGGTGACTGGGCCATCTATCAGGGTCTTTCAAGGTCTTTGGTGACTGGGCCATCTATCAAGGTCTTTGGTGACTGGGCCATCTATCAAGGTCTTTGGTGACTGGGCCATCTATCTATCAGGGTCTTTGGTGACTGGGCCATCTATCAGGGTCTTTGGTGACTGGGCCATCTATCAGGGTCTTTGGTGACTGGGCCATCTATCAAGGTCTTTGGTGACTGGGCCATCTATCAAGGTCTTTGGTGACTGGGCCATCTATCAGGGTCTTTGGTTCATTGATTGAGATTGAGATCATTACGTGAGCGGCCACTTTTTTGAGACTGACAGAAAACTTGAGTCCATGGTGACTGGGCCATCTCTGAGATAATTTTCATGAACGGCGACTTTTATTTATTGCGATCTGCTGAGGTCTTTGGTTCTTTGGTTGAGGTGTTCAGTGGATGGAGTGGACTGGTTTGTTGTTGTTGTTGATTGTTTGATGGTGACATAATGTGGATCAGCTACCCAAAAAGAGCCCAGGCCTAGCTGGGAAATGTGCTGGCCAAGGATCCTGCGTTAACTGTGAAGAGGATCATTCGTCAGGATCCAGCATTATCTGTGACAATGGTCACAATCCTGTCGCTGTGTCAGCCCAAATCATGATCCTTCATTGTGATCCTTCATTGTGATCCTTTGTTTATTGAAGTCATATAATCATTACGATCCTGATCCATGTCTTGATGACAATGATCCCTGTGATTGTAAGTTAACTGAAACCACGACCATTTTGTTATGAGCCTTCACTAATTAAGACCTTGATCATTCGTTATGACTGATGAATGTAAAGTAAAACATTGATCATTCATTATGAGTGATGAATGTAAAGTAAAACATTGATCATTCATTATGACTGATGAATGTAAAGTAAAACATTGATCATTCATTATGACTGATGAATGTAAAGTAAAACATTGATCATTCGTTATGACTGATGAATGTAAAGTAAAACATTGATCATTCGTTATGACTGATGAATGTAAAGTAAAACATTGATCATTCGTTATGAGTGATGAATGTAAAGTAAAACATTGATCATTCGTTATGACTGATGAATGTAAAGTAAAACATTGATCATTCGTTATGACTGATGTGTGTAAAGTAAAACATTGATCATTCGTTATGACTGATGAATGTAAAGTAAAACATTGATCATTCGTTATGAGTGATGAATGTAAAGTAAAACATTGATCATTCGTTATGACTGATGAATGTAAAGTAAAACATTGATCATTCGTTATGACTGATGAATGTAAAGTAAAACATTGATCATTCGTTATGAGTGATGAATGTAAAGTAAAACATTGATCATTCATTATGACTGATGAATGTAAAGTAAAACATTGATCATTCATTATGACTGATGAATGTAAAGTAAAACATTGATCATTCGTTATGACTGATGAATGTAAAGTAAAACATTGATCATTCGTTATGAGTGATGAATGTAAAGTAAAACATTGATCATTCATTATGACTGATGTGTGCAAAGTAAAACATTGATCATTCGTTATGACTGATGAATGCAAAGTAAAACATTGATCATTCGTTATGACTGATGAATGTAAAGTAAAACATTGATCATTCGTTATGACTGATGAATGTAAAGTAAAACATTGATCATTCGTTATGAGTGATGAATGTAAAGTAAAACATTGATCATTCGTTATGACTGATGAATGTAAAGTAAAACATTGATCATTCGTTATGACTGATGAATGTAAAGTAAAACATTGATCATTCATTATGACTGATGAATGTAAAGTAAAACATTGATCATTCGTTATGACTGATGAATGCAAAGTAAAACATTGATCATTCGTTATGACTGATGAATGTAAAGTAAAACATTGATCATTCGTTATGACTGATGAATGTAAAGTAAAACATTGATCATTCGTTATGACTGATGAATGTAAAGTAAAACATTGATCATTCGTTATGACTGATGAATGTAAAGTAAAACATTGATCATTCGTTATGACTGATGAATGTAAAGTAAAACATTGATCATTCGTTATGACTGATGAAGTGCAAAGTAAAACATTGATCATTCGTTATGACTGATGAATGTAAAGTAAAACATTGATCATTCGTTATGACTGATGAATGTAAAGTAAAACATTGATCATTCGTTATGAGTGATGAATGTAAAGTAAAACATTGATCATTCATTATGACTGATGAATGTAAAGTAAAACATTGATCATTCGTTATGACTGATGTGTGTAAAGTAAAACATTGATCATTCGTTATGACTGATGAATGTAAAGTAAAACATTGATCATTCGTTATGACTGATGAATGTAAAGTAAAACATTGATCATTCGTTATGACTGATGAATGCAAAGTAAAACATTGATCATTCGTTATGACTGATGAATGTAAAGTAAAACATTGATCATTCGTTATGACTGATGAATGTAAAGTAAAACATTGATCATTCGTTATGACTGATGTGTGTAAAGTAAAACATTGATCATTCGTTATGACTGATGAATGTAAAGTAAAACATTGATCATTCGTTATGACTGATGTGTGTAAAGTAAAACATTGATCATTCGTTATGAGTGATGAATGTAAAGTAAAACATTGATCATTCATTATGAGTGATGAATGTAAAGTAAAACATTGATCATTCGTTATGACTGATGTGTGTAAAGTAAAACATTGATCATTCATTATGACTGATGTGTGCAAAGTAAAACATTGATCATTCATTATGAGTGATGAATGTAAAGTAAAACATTGATCATTCGTTATGAGTGATGAATGTAAAGTAAAACATTGATCATTCGTTATGAGTGATGAATGTAAAGTAAAACATTGATCATTCGTTATGACTGATGAATGTAAAGTAAAACATTGATCATTCATTATGACTGATGTGTGTAAAGTAAAACATTGATCATTCGTTATGAGTGATGAATGTAAAGTAAAACATTGATCATTCGTTATGACTGATGAATGTAAAGTAAAACATTGATCATTCGTTATGACTGATGAATGTAAAGTAAAACATTGATCATTCGTTATGAGTGATGAATGTAAAGTAAAACATTGATCATTCGTTATGACTGATGAATGTAAAGTAAAACATTGATCATTCGTTATGACTGATGAATGTAAAGTAAAACATTGATCATTCATTATGAGTGATGAATGTAAAGTAAAACATTGATCATTCGTTATGAGTGATGAATGTAAAGTAAAACATTGATCATTCGTTATGACTGATGTGTGCAAAGTAAAACATTGATCATTCGTTATGACTGATGAATGTAAAGTAAAACATTGATCATTCGTTATGAGTGATGAATGTAAAGTAAAACATTGATCATTCGTTATGAGTGATGAATGTAAAGTAAAACATTGATCATTCATTATGAGTGATGAATGTAAAGTAAAACATTGATCATTCGTTATGAGTGATGAATGTAAAGTAAAACATTGATCATTCGTTATGAGTGATGAATGTAAAGTAAAACATTGATCATTCGTTATGAGTGATGAATGTAAAGTAAAACATTGATCATTCGTTATGACTGATGAATGTAAAGTAAAACATTGATCATTCGTTATGAGTGATGTGTGCAAAGTAAAACATTGATCATTCGTTATGAGTGATGAATGTAAAGTAAAACATTGATCATTCGTTATGACTGATGAATGTAAAGTAAAACATTGATCATTCGTTATGACTGATGAATGTAAAGTAAAACATTGATCATTCGTTATGACTGATGAATGTAAAGTAAAACATTGATCATTCGTTATGACTGATGTGTGTAAAGTAAAACATTGATCATTCGTTATGACTGATGTGTGCAAAGTAAAACATTGATCATTCGTTATGACTGATGTGTGCAAAGTAAAACATTGATCATTCATTATGAGTGATGAATGTAAAGTAAAACATTGATCATTCATTATGACTGATGTGTGCAAAGTAAAACATTGATCATTCGTTATGACTGATGTGTGCAAAGTAAAACATTGATCATTCGTTATGACTGATGTGTGCAAAGTAAAACATTGATCATTCGTTATGACTGATGTGTGCAAAGTAAAACATTGATCATTCGTTATGACTGATGTGTGCAAAGTAAAACATTGATCATTCATTATGACTGATGAATGTAAAGTAAAACATTGATCATTCGTTATGACTGATGTGTGCAAAGTAAAACATTGATCATTCGTTATGACTGATGTGTGCACAGTAAAACATTGATCATTCGTTATGACTGATGTGTGCACAGTAAAACATTGATCATTCGTTATGACTGATGTGTGCAAAGTAAAACATTGATCATTCGTTATGACTGATGTGTGCACAGTAAAACATTGATCATTCGTTATGACTGATGTGTGCAAAGTAAAACATTGATCATTCGTTATGACTGATGAATGTAAAGTAAAACATTGATCATTCGTTATGACTGATGTGTGCAAAGTAAAACATTGATCATTCGTTATGACTGATGTGTGCAAAGTAAAACATTGATCATTCGTTATGACTGATGTGTGCAAAGTAAAACATTGATCATTCGTTATGACTGATGTGTGCAAAGTAAAACATTGATCATTCGTTATGACTGATGTGTGCAAAGTAAAACATTGATCATTCGTTATGACTGATGTGTGCAAAGTAAAACATTGATCATTCGTTATGACTGATGTGTGCAAAGTAAAACATTGATCATTCGTTATGACTGATGTGTGTAAAGTAAAACATTGATCATTCGTTATGACTGATGAATGTAAAGTAAAACATTGATCATTCGTTATGACTGATGTGTGCAAAGTAAAACATTGATCATTCATTATGACTGATGAATGTAAAGTAAAACATTGATCATTCGTTATGACTGATGTGTGCAAAGTAAAACATTGATCATTCATTATGAGTGATGAATGTAAAGTAAAACATTGATCATTCGTTATGACTGATGTGTGTAAAGTAAAACATTGATCATTCGTTATGACTGATGAATGTAAAGTAAAACATTGATCATTCGTTATGACTGATGAATGTAAAGTAAAACATTGATCATTCATTATGACTGATGTGTGCAAAGTAAAACATTGATCATTCGTTATGACTGATGAATGTAAAGTAAAACATTGATCATTCGTTATGAGTGATGAATGTAAAGTAAAACATTGATCATTCGTTATGAGTGATGAATGTAAAGTAAAACATTGATCATTCATTATGACTGATGTGTGCAAAGTAAAACATTGATCATTCGTTATGACTGATGAATGTAAAGTAAAACATTGATCATTCATTATGACTGATGAATGTAAAGTAAAACATTGATCATTCATTATGACTGATGAATGTAAAGTAAAACATTGATCATTCGTTATGACTGATGTGTGCAAAGTAAAACATTGATCATTCATTATGACTGATGTGTGCAAAGTAAAACATTGATCATTCATTATGACTGATGTGTGCAAAGTAAAACTTGATCATTCGTTATGACTGATGTGTGCAAAGTAAAACATTGATCATTCGTTATGACTGATGAATGCAAAGTAAAACATTGATCATTCATTATGACTGATGTGTGCAAAGTAAAACATTGATCATTCATTATGACTGATGTGTGCAAAGTAAAACATTGATCATTCGTTATGACTGATGAATGTAAAGTAAAACATTGATCATTCATTATGACTGATGTGTGCAAAGTAAAACATTGATCATTCGTTATGACTGATGTGTGTAAAGTAAAACATTGATCATTCGTTATGACTGATGAATGCAAAGTAAAACATTGATCATTCATTATGACTGATGAATGTAAAGTAAAACATTGATCATTCGTTATGACTGATGTGTGCAAAGTAAAACATTGATCATTCATTATGACTGATGAATGTAAAGTAAAACATTGATCATTCATTATGACTGATGAATGTAAAGTAAAACATTGATCATTCATTATGACTGATGTGTGCAAAGTAAAACATTGATCATTCGTTATGACTGATGTGTGCAAAGTAAAACATTGATCATTCGTTATGACTGATGTGTGCAAAGTAAAACATTGATCATTCATTATGAGTGATGAATGTAAAGTAAAACATTGATCATTCGTTATGACTGATGAATGCAAAGTAAAACATTGATCATTCATTATGACTGATGTGTGCAAAGTAAAACATTGATCATTCGTTATGACTGATGAGTGTAAAGTAAAACATTGATCATTCATTATGACTGATGTGTGCAAAGTAAAACATTGATCATTCGTTATGACTGATGAATGTAAAGTAAAACATTGATCATTCGTTATGACTGATGAATGCAAAGTAAAACATTGATCATTCATTATGACTGATGTGTGCAAAGTAAAACATTGATCATTCGTTATGACTGATGAATGTAAAGTAAAACATTGATCATTCATTATGACTGATGTGTGCAAAGTAAAACATTGATCATTCATTATGACTGATGTGTGCAAAGTAAAACATTGATCATTCGTTATGACTGATGTGTGCAAAGTAAAACATTGATCATTCGTTATGACTGATGTGTGCAAAGTAAAACATTGATCATTCATTATGACTGATGTGTGCAAAGTAAAACATTGATCATTCATTATGACTGATGTGTGCAAAGTAAAACATTGATCATTCGTTATGACTGATGAATGCAAAGTAAAACATTGATCATTCGTTATGACTGATGTGTGCAAAGTAAAACATTGATCATTCGTTATGACTGATGTGTGCAAAGTAAAACATTGATCATTCATTATGACTGATGTGTGCAAAGTAAAACATTGATCATTCGTTATGACTGATGTGTGCAAAGTAAAACATTGATCATTCGTTATGACTGATGAATGCAAAGTAAAACATTGATCATTCGTTATGAGTGATGTGTGCAAAGTAAAACATTGATCATTCGTTATGACTGATGAATGTAAAGTAAAACATTGATCATTCATTATGACTGATGTGTGCAAAGTAAAACATTGATCATTCGTTATGACTGATGAGTGCAAAGTAAAACATTGATCATTCGTTATGACTGATGTGTGCAAAGTAAAACATTGATCATTCGTTATGACTGATGTGTGCAAAGTAAAACATTGATCATTCATTATGACTGATGTGTGCAAAGTAAAACATTGATCATTCGTTATGACTGATGTGTGCAAAGTAAAACATTGATCATTCGTTATGACTGATGTGTGCAAAGTAAAACATTGATCATTCATTATGACTGATGTGTGCAAAGTAAAACATTGATCATTCGTTATGACTGATGTGTGCAAAGTAAAACATTGATCATTCATTATGACTGATGAATGTAAAGTAAAACATTGATCATTCGTTATGAGTGATGTGTGCAAAGTAAAACATTGATCATTCATTATGACTGATGAATGTAAAGTAAAACATTGATCATTCGTTATGAGTGATGTGTGCAAAGTAAAACATTGATCATTCATTATGACTGATGTGTGCAAAGTAAAACATTGATCATTCATTATGACTGATGAATGTAAAGTAAAACATTGATCATTCGTTATGACTGATGTGTGCAAAGTAAAACATTGATCATTCGTTATGACTGATGTGTGCAAAGTAAAACATTGATCATTCGTTATGACTGATGAATGTAAAGTAAAACATTGATCATTCGTTATGACTGATGAATGTAAAGTAAAACATTGATCATTCATTATGACTGATGAATGTAAAGTAAAACATTGATCATTCGTTATGACTGATGTGTGCAAAGTAAAACATTGATCATTCGTTATGACTGATGTGTGCAAAGTAAAACATTGATCATTCGTTATGACTGATGAATGTAAAGTAAAACATTGATCATTCGTTATGAGTGATGTGTGCAAAGTAAAACATTGATCATTCGTTATGAGTGATGTGTGCAAAGTAAAACATTGATCATTCATTATGACTGATGAATGTAAAGTAAAACATTGATCATTCGTTATGACTGATGTGTGCAAAGTAAAACATTGATCATTCATTATGACTGATGTGTGCAAAGTAAAACATTGATCATTCGTTATGAGTGATGAATGTAAAGTAAAACATTGATCATTCATTATGACTGATGAATGTAAAGTAAAACATTGATCATTCGTTATGAGTGATGAATGTAAAGTAAAACATTGATCATTCATTATGACTGATGAATGTAAAGTAAAACATTGATCATTCGTTATGACTGATGAATGTAAAGTAAAACATTGATCATTCGTTATGAGTGATGAATGTAAAGTAAAACATTGATCATTCATTATGACTGATGTGTGTAAAGTAAAACATTGATCATTCGTTATGACTGATGAATGTAAAGTAAAACATTGATCATTCGTTATGAGTGATGAATGTAAAGTAAAACATTGATCATTCATTATGAGTGATGTGTGCAAAGTAAAACATTGATCATTCATTATGACTGATGTGTGCAAAGTAAAACATTGATCATTCATTATGACTGATGAATGTAAAGTAAAACATTGATCATTCGTTATGAGTGATGAATGTAAAGTAAAACATTGATCATTCATTATGACTGATGTGTGCAAAGTAAAACATTGATCATTCATTATGACTGATGTGTGCAAAGTAAAACATTGATCATTCGTTATGAGTGATGAATGTAAAGTAAAACATTGATCATTCGTTATGACTGATGTGTGCAAAGTAAAACATTGATCATTCGTTATGACTGATGAATGTAAAGTAAAACATTGATCATTCGTTATGAGTGATGAATGTAAAGTAAAACATTGATCATTCATTATGACTGATGTGTGCAAAGTAAAACATTGATCATTCGTTATGAGTGATGAATGTAAAGTAAAACATTGATCATTCGTTATGACTGATGTGTGCAAAGTAAAACATTGATCATTCGTTATGACTGATGAATGTAAAGTAAAACATTGATCATTCATTATGACTGATGTGTGCAAAGTAAAACATTGATCATTCATTATGACTGATGTGTGCAAAGTAAAACATTGATCATTCATTATGACTGATGTGTGCAAAGTAAAACTTGATCATTCATTATGACTGATGTGTGCAAAGTAAAACATTGATCATTCGTTATGAGTGATGAATGTAAAGTAAAACATTGATCATTCGTTATGACTGATGTGTGCAAAGTAAAACATTGATCATTCATTATGACTGATGTGTGCAAAGTAAAACATTGATCATTCGTTATGACTGATGTGTGCAAAGTAAAACATTGATCATTCGTTATGAGTGATGAATGTAAAGTAAAACATTGATCATTCGTTATGACTGATGTGTGCAAAGTAAAACATTGATCATTCGTTATGAGTGATGAATGTAAAGTAAAACATTGATCATTCGTTATGACTGATGTGTGCAAAGTAAAACATTGATCATTCATTATGACTGATGTGTGCAAAGTAAAACATTGATCATTCATTATGAGTGATGAATGTAAAGTAAAACATTGATCATTCGTTATGACTGATGTGTGTAAAGTAAAACATTGATCATTCGTTATGACTGATGAATGTAAAGTAAAACATTGATCATTCGTTATGACTGATGAATGTAAAGTAAAACATTGATCATTCGTTATGACTGATGTGTGCAAAGTAAAACATTGATCATTCGTTATGACTGATGAATGTAAAGTAAAACATTGATCATTCGTTATGAGTGATGAGTGCAAAGTAAAACATTGATCATTCGTTATGAGTGATGAATGTAAAGTAAAACATTGATCATTCATTATGAGTGATGAATGTAAAGTAAAACATTGATCATTCGTTATGACTGATGAATGCAAAGTAAAACATTGATCATTCGTTATGACTGATGAGTGTAAAGTAAAACATTGATCATTCGTTATGAGTGATGAATGCAAAGTAAAACATTGATCATTCGTTATGACTGATGAATGCAAAGTAAAACATTGATCATTCGTTATGACTGATGTGTGCAAAGTAAAACATTGATCATTCGTTATGAGTGATGTGTGCAAAGTAAAACATTGATCATTCGTTATGACTGATGTGTGCAAAGTAAAACATTGATCATTCATTATGAGTGATGTGTGCAAAGTAAAACATTGATCATTCGTTATGACTGATGAATGTAAAGTAAAACATTGATCATTCGTTATGACTGATGAGTGTAAAGTAAAACATTGATCATTCGTTATGACTGATGTGTGCAAAGTAAAACATTGATCATTCGTTATGACTGATGAGTGTAAAGTAAAACATTGATCATTCGTTATGACTGATGAGTGCAAAGTAAAACATTGATCATTCGTTATGAGTGATGAATGTAAAGTAAAACATTGATCATTCATTATGACTGATGTGTGCAAAGTAAAACTTGATCATGCATTATGATTCTGCTCCAACTGTGACCCCGATCCTTCATGATGATCCTGCGTTAACTGTGACAATGATTGTCATGATCCAGTTTTGACCGTGCCAATCTGCGTTCATTCTGATTCTGTGTGTGTTGTGATAATGGACTGTGGAGGTGTTCATGTGAAACTGGTGAGGTGTTTATACGGAGAGAGAGAGAGAGAGAGAGAGAGAGGAGGATGAAGGGCACAGAGAGACAGAGTGAGGAAAAGAGAGAGACAGGGATGGAGAGAAAGAGAGAGAGAGAGAGGGGGATGAAGGGCACAGAGAGACAGAGTGAGGAAAAGAGAGAGACAGGGATGGAGAGAAAGAAAGAGAGAGAGAGAGATTGTGATGGGGAAGAAAGATTAAAGACAGTGAGAGTGACTGGTTTTGCATTTGCGTGTTTGTGCTCCCTTTCACCGCCAACGTCGCATTTTTGCACCACAATGGTTTAACACCCATGTCACTAAAAGGCATCAAATCAGGGTCTGTTATCCAAAGATCCTATTCTCTTAATTTTGGGAGGCAAGGATAGGCCTCATTTTAAATATGTCACAGGCGAATCCCCAATATTACAGACAGATTTTTTTCTCTACCCAGGTAAGTTTAATGGACATTTTTTTTGCTGTAAAATGGCTGGCGGTGAAAGGGTTAAAATCTTGTGTGCATGCAAACCTCGAATAGAAAAGAAATGTGTATGCTAGAAGTCCTTAAAAATCTTGCATGTGTGCAAAAGTCAAGTGAAAATTGTGTGTGTGCTAAGAAAAACCCCAGCAGATTTTGTGTGAAAAAAGCGAGTGAAAATCATGTCTGCAAAAAGCCAGTGAAACTCGTGTGTGTGTAGAGGTGTGTGTGTGTAGAGGTGTGTGTGTGTGTACAGGTATGTGTGTGTGCAAAAAGCCAGTGAAAATCTTGAATATGTGCAAAAAGTGAGTGAAAATCTTGTGTGTGCAAAAAGCAAGTGAAAACCTTGAATGCATATGCAAAAAGCGAGTGAAAATCAGGTTAGATATAAAGATTTACTGAGCGGTACAGGACAGAGAATATGATGTTTGGTTTGACAAAGAATTGTAATGTAGCTTGGTACGTCAGGACTGTTTTCAGAGATAGTGGATGTCTTATCATGCTTGATTGATGTGTGTTGAATTCATGATTGTCATCAACCATTGTCTTTCATTTATATAAATTACAAGGAAAATGTTGCATGTGAGAAACTTGTGAAAGTTTCTTTTTATCGGATGACGTGTTCTGGATAAAATACATTGGGGAAGCTTTTGACAAACTGTAGCATCTCTGTCTGTGTGTGTGTGACTGTTTGACTGTGTGTGTGTGTGTCTATGTGTGTGTGTGTCACTCTGTGTGTGTGTGTGTGTGTGTGTCACACTCTCTGTATATGTGTGTGTGTGTGTGTGTTTGTTATTGTGCGTGTGTGCATTTCCCTAACCCAGTGGGGAAGCCGAAGGGAAATGCACACTCGCACAAGGACATTGGACGCATGACTTGAAGGAAGACCCAAGGTGGTAACATTTGAACAATATTTATTACTTGACATTACAATTATCTTCACACAAACAAACAAACAAACAAACAAAACAAAAAGATCCAAATTAACATGATAGCAATGTTACATAGGAAGTGAGTGGGGTGAATGTATGCTAGAGGGGTGCATAGCAATGTTACATACGAAGTAAATGGGGTGAATGTATGCTAGAGGGGTGCATAGCAATGTTACATAGGAAGTGAGTGGGGTGAATGTATGCTAGAGGGGTGCATAGCAATGTTACATAGGAAGTGAGTGGGGTGAATGTATGCTAGAGGGGTGCATAGCAATGTTACATAGGAAGTGAATGAATGATAGAGGGGTGAATATCTATGTTACATAGGAAGTGAGTGGGGTGAATGTATGCTAGAGGGGTGCATAGCAATGTTACATAGGAAGTGAATGAATGATAGAGGGGTGAATATCTATGTTACATAGGAAGTGAGTGGGGTGAATGTATGCTAGAGGGGTGCATAGCAATGTTACATAGGAAGTGAATGAATGATAGAGGGGTGAATATCTATGTTACATAGGAAGTGAGTGGGGTGAATGTATGATAGAGGGGTGAATAGCAATGTTACATAGGAAGTGAATGAATGATAGAGGGGTGAATATCTATGTTACATAGGAAGTGAGTGGGGTGAATGTATGCTAGAGGGGTGAATAGCAATGTTACATAGGAAGTGAATGAATGATAGAGGGGTGAATATCTATGTTACATAGGAAGTGAGTGGGGTGAATGTATGCTAGAGGGGTGCATAGCAATGTTACATAGGAAGTGAATGAATGATAGAGGGGTGAATATCAGTGTTACATTGGAAGTGAGTGGGGTGAATGGATGATAGAGGGGTGAATACCAATGTTACATAGGAAATGAATGATAGAGGGGTGAATATCAATGTTACATAGGAAGTGAATGAATGATAGAGGGGTGAATATCTATGTTACATAGGAAGTGAGTGGGGTGAATGGATGATAGAGGGGTGAATAGCAATGTCACATAGGAAGTGAATGGATGATAGAGGGGTGAATATCTATGTTACATAGGAAGTGAGTGGGGTGAATGGATGATAGAGGGGTGAATAGCAATGTTACATAGGAAGTGAATGGATGATAGAGGGGTGAATATCTATGTTACATAGGAAGTGAGTGGGGTGAATAGATGATAGAGGGGTGAATAACAATGTTACATAGGAAGTGAATGGATGATAGAGAGGTGAATAGCATGGTCACACATAGGGGTGAATGGATGATAGAAGATGAATAGCAATGTTACATAGGGGTGAATGAATGACAGGGGTGAATAACAATGTTACATATGAAGTAAATGGGGTGAATGTATCATAGAGGGGTGAATAACAATGTCACATAAGAAGTAAATGGGGTGAATGTATGATAGAGGGGTGAATAACAATGTTACATATGAAGTAAATGGGGTGAATGTATCATAGAGGGGTGAATAACAATGTCACATAGGAAGTGAATGGGGTGAATGGATGATAGAGGGGTGAATAGCAATGTTACATAGGAAGTGAATGTATGATAGAGGGGTGAATAGCAATGTTACATATGAAGTAAATGGGGTGAATGTATCATAGAGGGGTGAATAACAATGTCACATAGGAAGTGAATGGATGATAGGAGGTGAATAGCATGGTCACACATAGGGGTGAATGGATGATAGAAGATGAATAGCAATCTTACATAGGGGTGAATGAATGACAGGGGTGAATAACAATGTTACATATGAAGTAAATGGGGTGAATGTATCATAGGGGGTGAATAACAATGTCACACAGGAAGTAAATGGGGTGAATGTATATAGAGGGGTGAATAGCAATGTTACATAGGAAGTGAATGGATGATAGAGGGGTGAATATCAATGTTACATAGGAAGTAAATGGGGTGAATGTATATAGAGGGGTGAATAGGCATGTCACACAGGAAGTAAATGGGGTGAATTGATGATAGAGCGTTGAATTACTTTGAGGGGTATTATGTGTTAACAGACCAGGGATAAAAAACGGACCGGGGATTTGGAGGTCAAAGGTCAAGAAAGGTCACGGGTCAGGATCTGCTCCACCTGCAGTTGGGTGGAGTTGGGGTGTGGCCCACAGGGTCTGTTGAAGGTGTTGCCGTAGGTCCAGATCCATTTGTTGGCCACTGCAACACAGACATGTGTATACACGTGTACGTGAGAGTGTGTGGCATGCGCTACACATCCTTTACACTGTGCTCTCTCTCTCTCTCTCTATCTATCTATCTATCTATCTATCTCTCTCTCTCTCTCTCTCTCACACACTCACACACTCATGTGCCGGCATGCTCACACACACACACATTGCAGGGGCGGATCAACCTGTCCAGACACACACACACTAATGGCTGGATTGGGGGGGTCGTACATTGCAGGGGCCCCCCCCCCCCCAGACACACACACACACACACACACACACGTAGATGCCCACCTTCCAGCCGCCAGAGAATATGATAATTTGTTTTGGTATTTCGTATATTCTAGTCACAAAGACTTATCTCTGTGAAGTTCGGGCTGTTCTTCCCCGGAGAGCGCGTCGCCGCAAGTGCAGCGCCTACCCATTTTTTAAAAAAAAAATTGGGGGGGGGGGGGGGGGCACAGGGTGAGGAGGGGGTGTGGGCACACTTAAAAAACCTAGCTATCAATTTGGCCATACCAGGCAGCAGGATTTCTCCATGCTCAGGTAAGAGATTTTTCAGCCTTTAGGCTGATTTCCAGCTTTTTGATGGCCCCAGAGGTCATTTTTGAGATCGAAAAGAAACCAACTGAGTATAAAAAATACTTCTTATGAGTGAATAGAAATGAACTAAATGTATCAATTCCACTTTTAATGCTGCTTTTAAGGCTTAGATTGCTAAAAGGCTCCAGTTTCAGGGGGCTTCAGGCTTTTCTCAGCCTTTCTCGGAGGCTTTTCAGCCTAAATCACAATTTATCAATCTCATGCCTGATGCTCTTACCGACTTTGAACATAAAAGATGCAGAGAAGGCCTTTCCTAGGAGAAAAAAAGTGCAGATGTGTCATGCTGCCGTTATGCGCCTAGCTAACAAAAAAAAAGCTAGCCCAGCATGTCCGTCTTTGGCTGAAGAAATTCTTTGTAAGAATTTCTAGAACAATTAAAGGCAGGTGAATGGACCGGTTAGGCAGAAATTTAAGACAGTAGATGACAATAAGCAAATGGAAAAGGCAGTGTCAATGAGAGTGACAGATTAGAGGAAGTTTCAAGCACAGAACTTCCAGAAGGTGAGGGAACTATTTGTACGAAAGACACCCCCCCCCCCCGGTATCCCCACGAGTCGTGGGGAGTGGAGCGTGTGTGAAGGCGTTTATGTTTTATACTTACATCAATTTATTTATTTCCCTTTCCAATTATTGCTTGATGATGTTACAACGTTTTGTACTTTTTCTGTGCCATCGGATGTATTCATACCGTGCGTGGTTATACAGTTTATGAAGCCCGCGATGGTGCATCTTGATGTCCTCATGTCCTAAAGTTATTTGAACTGAATTGCTCCCCGTGGGGATACCGGGGGTTTCTTTCGTAAAAATAGTTCCCCCACCTTCTGGAAGTTCTGTGCTTGTAACTTCCTCTAATCTGCCACTCTTTGACTCTGCCTTTTCCCTTTGCTTTCTATCATCTACTATCTTTCTGACTTATTGGCCCATTCTCCTGCCTTTTTTCAAAAACAATCTTCCAAATAACTTTTCTCCATTGAGCTCCTCCGAAATCGGAATGTGTCGGCTGTACGCAGCTGGGAGACCAGTGAAAACTGAAAACCGGACACACTGGGAACGCAGAAGAAGAAGAAGAAGAACTGAATTGAATAGGGAAGGTCGGTTCCTTTGTATAACTAACAAGACTGACCCCATTTGTGCCCCACCAGCACTGGACACCCGGCGTGCATGGTCAGCTGGTCAACCTCCGTCATGTCTGGACCAAAGTTGTACCAGAACAGTGCCATGCCCTGCAAATGCACACAGACAGACGTCTGTTAAGTCCTCTCGCGGACATTTTGTCCTTATGTGCACATTAGTCTAAAATGACCCTGTTTCTGCCTTTTTTTGGTATTTATTGCAAGTATTTATTTCCTTACTCGCCCTGTTACATTACCACACCAAATGTGAAGCCATTCTACCCACTGGTTCATGAGATACAGCTCGGACATGAAGGAAGAAAATTTCGGTTTTGTGAGTCTTCATTGGGGGAGGTTTGCACGGGCGGTTAAAAATTCAAGATCTGAATAGTTTGTGACATGATGATCAAGAATATTAGTATTAGTATTAGGTACTTTATAGTCACAGAGGCGTCTCTGTGAAATTCGGGTTGCTCCCACCTGGAGAGCGCGTCGCAGCCAATTGTTGTGTTTTTTGTGTTTTTTTGCATGTGATTTTTGTCACTGATGAGGGGGGGGGGGGGGGGGTAAATTTTTACCAAATGACAACTTTTTCGTTGCCACTGGGTTTAACGTATGCTAAGTGCATGGGCACACGGGCCCTCGGTTTATCGTCTCATCCGAAAGACTCCACGTTCAGACCGTTATGGCCTAGTGCAGAATGAGAGGAAAAAATCCCCTGTACCCAGGTTCGAACTCGGGTTTACTTGACACGAAGCGAACGCGCTACCACTGTGCTACTCTACACCACTATGTATGGTTATGGGAAACCCTAGGCTTATTGTAGGTCATGGTATCCGCGAGAGGACAAATGTACGCGAAAGGACTTAACAGACGTCGCTGTGAATAGCATTGGCCATGCTACTGATATTGTAGATGTTTCTACTGTAATGGAAATTCATGGTACAGTTCAGCCTCTTCACTATGACTCTCAAACGTCTCTGTGAATAGCATTGGCCATGCTACTGATATTGTAGATGTTTCTACTGTAATGGAAATTCATGGTACAGTTCAGTCTCTTCACTATGACTCTCAGACGTCGCTGTGAATAACATTGGCCATGCTACTGATGTTGTAGATTGTTCTACTGTAATGGAAATTCATGGTACAGTTCAGTCTCTTCACTATGACTCTCAGACGTCGCTGTGAATAGCATTGGCCATGCTACTGATGTTGTAGATTGTTCTACTGTAATGGAAATTCATGGTACAGTTCAGTCTCTTCACTATGACTCTCAAACGAGGGGGGGATTTACATTGCTCTAGTGCTGCGGCCAAAGGGATGGGTTGGCCTTTGGGGGCCTACCCCTGCGCCAGCAGTCCTCAAATCCCTATGGCCGAGAGAGTGTGGGTGTACCCTGGGCAAGGCATCTCCACTATAAAAAAAACAAAAAAACTCTTGCCCAGCCCGCCAGAATAACATCTGCCCCCTCTGCTCTCTGGCAGTCATGGTCGGAAACGACTGACTGGCATACTATGCTGTGTGTGACAAAGAAAGTGTGTCTGATGAAAAATCGTTGCGCACATTTTACATTGCGATGCTGCTTTCACAAAGTACAAACAAACTCTTTGATACACATGAAACTGGCGGATTTCACTGACATAGCTTATTTTTTAAATGTTTAAATCCATTTGAAATTGGACATTCTGGATACATCGTTATTTTAGGTTAGGGGAAGACGGGGTAAAAAGCACATGGGCGGGTAAGAAGCCCACCCCAATTATCTCATGAAATAAAGAACATTTCAGTCAAATTTGCCCATGAGACGAATGCTAGACATTAACGCTCGTCTCATGGGCAAAATGAGACTGAAATCTGTTTCATTTCATGAGATAATTGGGGTGGGCTTCTTACCTGCCCATGCGCTTTTTACCCCGTCTTCCCCTACAAATAATATTATTTTTAAAAACTGGAAGTGTCTATGGGAAATAATTACCAGCAAAATGGAGGAGGAGAAGAAGTAAACAACAGTAAGGGTACGTGAAAAGGGGGAACTGTGTACACGTTAACATTATTCTCGATATATTTATATTTCCCCATGGCAACACAGTGATAGCCCACTCTTAATATGACTTACAGCTCACTGTGTTGCCATGGGGAAATAGAAATATCTTGTGAATAGTGTTAACGTGTACACAGACCTTTATGGCTGTGCTGGTAAGGGGGAGTTCTTCTTCCTCTTCGATCGCTCAGACAGTTTCCTGTCAATTATGAGCGCAGATGCGTCATGCTGCCGTTATGCGCCTAACTAAGAAATAGGCCCAGCAAGTCCGAATTCGGCTTTGAAAGTGTTTCTTGAAAAAAAGGCAGGAGAATGGACCGGTAAGGCAGATATATAGTAGATGACAGAAAGCAAAAGGGAAAAGGCAGAGTCAAAGAGAGTGACCGATTAGAGGAAGTTACAAGCACATAACTTCCAGAAGGTGGGGGAACTATTTATACAAAAATACCCCCGGTATCCCCACGGGGGGAGGGGGAGTCTTAAAGCACAAACTTTCACAAAGGGAAACAAGCCATATTGAAAGAGTCCCTGCTATTTTCGGAGAGAGAGTGTGAGGGAGAGACAGACAGACAGACAGGCAGGCAGACAGACAGGCAGGCAGAAAGCAACAAACGGACCTTTTTCGGAGCGACTGAAATATTGGCGTTGACAAACACTGTGCTGCCTCCGAGTTCAACATCAGTTAGCTGGGAGGGGGAAAATCAAAAGGCAACAATTTTGAAAGTTCGATTTATCTATTTTTAAATCTGGCTTGCCACTTCACAAATCAATGATAAAAATGTCAACCTTTTGACAAACATAAAGATTTCTAACATCCCAGAGCTGATTTACAACGCACGTGAACATTGTATGCAGACATATTGAACATCTGTAAATCATTATTAAATTGTAAAAAGCTGTTGTTATTATTTATACATCTCTCTCTCTCTCTCTCTCTCTCTCTCTCTCTCTCTCTCTCTCTCTCTCTCTCTCTCTCTCTCTCTCTCTCTCTCTCTCTCTCTCTCTCTCTCTCTCTCTCTCTCCTCTCTCTCTCTCTCTCGCTCTCTCTCTCTATCTCTCTCTCTCCTCTCTCCCTCCCTCTCTCTCTCTCTCTCTCTCTCTCTCTCTCTCTCTCTCTCTCTCTCTCTCTCCCTCTCCCTCTCTCTCCTCTCTCTCAAAGCCCCTTGGGGGTACATCCATAGGCGTAAGCATATAAGCCGAAAAGACAGTTTGTTTACCACAAAAACCACACACACAGTTAAACAAAAAAACTACTCTGGTATACTCTGGCAAAGGCCAAACGCAGTACTCGCTACTAATATAATTTTGATGTTTAACGTCCTGTCGGTCCCTTGGGACACTTGTGGGACAATTTTTCTTATTTTTCTTCTTCTTCTGCGTTCCCAGGCCATATGGCCATAATGGGTAAGGTACATATGTGTCCGGTTTTCAGTTTTCACTGGTCTCCCCGCTGCGTACAGCCGACACATTCCGATTTCGGAGGAGCTCAAAGGAGAAAAAAATATTTGGAAGAATGTTTTGAAAAAAAGGCAGGAAAATGGGCCAACAAGTCAGAAAGATAGCAGATGATAGAGAGCAAAGGGAAAAGGCAGAGTCAAAGAGAGTGACAGCCTAGAGGAAAGTTACAAGCACAGAACTTCCAGAAGGTGGGGGAACCATTTTTATGAAAGACCCTCCGGTATCCCCACGGGGAGAATTGGGTTTTTTTAATTAAAATTTCGATGGGGAAGATAAACTCAGAAAACACCCCAAGTTTATAAACCTTAATTAAACATAGTTCATTAGAAAGGAAGAGAGAGGGAGGAGCAGGCACTAACAAAGGGCATTCAGCGAGCACGTGGGCCTACTTAGGCTACTTACATACATGAGGAAGGTGGCTATACGGACCCCGGATCGTCTCATAATGGGAAGGTCAGAGCCTTCGTGCTGTTCCATAGAGAAGAAGAAACATCTTAAATTGATTAAATCACACATTCATCTCAACATAATAATATCAATGAAAACCACGTTAATATTTTGTTTTTGAGGTAACAGTCATAGGTAAAAATGTGTGAGACCTCTCACTGCAATACCAGCATTAGGGGAAGACGGGGTAAAAAGCGCAGGGGCGGGTAAGAAGCCCACCCCAATTATCTCATGAAATGAAGCAAATTTCAGTCTCATTTTGCCCATGAGACGAGCGTTAGTGTCTAGCATTCGTCTCATGGGCAAATTTGACTGACATTTTCTTTATTTCATGAGATAATTGGGGTGGGCTTCTTACCCGCCCATGCGCTTTTTACCCCGTCTTCCCCTAAGATTTTCTTCATTGAAGACAATAAATACATTTGATTGATTGATTGATTATTTTTTCTCCGAGATGACCTTATCTTCATGGATGCCAACGCACCTTTCCACCGAGCAGGGGGTGTTTAAATTTGCCAGCAGCAAGAGACCATGGTCCATATATGGTAGGCTGCCATAGAACAATGTTATAACTTGCTCCAGGCAGCCGTTAGCAGCCGTCCACATCAGCTCAGAAGTCTGCAGGACCCAGAACAGTGCCTGGTAGAGGAGTGGAACACCCTGGATCAGCAGGAGCTTCAAAAGATCGTCCAGAACACGAAGCAGCGTTTTTAGGCTGGCATTAACACATTCTTATCTATGACTGTTACCAAAACAAAAAAAGTCAAAATCAAAATGCTGCTCCATTCTGTTGTTTTACTCATTTTAAGCGGAATCACAAACATTTCGTGATTTAAGCAAATCAAATCATCGTCAGGCCTCTTTTTTGTTGTTATCAAAACGCGAAGATGACAGGCTAATATAACTACATGTGACGAAAATGCAATTGCTTTATATTTATTGTTTCAAATACTTTTGTATGCTTAAGATCCTATCCTTAGGAAATTTTGAGCGGCATAGCCGTAGACTTCTCTGCTATCGCAAAGTCATAGTTGGGTACTCCTGATTGGCGCACACGGACAGGGTTAATATCTTATTAATTAAATACAGTGGAACCTCCCAATAAGACACCCATTATAAGACTCCCTTCCACATAAGACCTACTTCTCTTGAGACATTGCCCTTCTTTGTAAGTGTTAAAATTACCCCCCTTATTAGACCCCTCCCATTATAAGACCTCATTTTGGATGATCTTTGAAGGTCTTATAAGGGAGGTTCCACTGTAATGTATTGCTATTACAGACAATACAGACAGATAGACAGACAGGGGTGGGGGTGGGAGTGGGTGGAAGAAGTCAGAATGGGAATGGGGGGCGATGGTGGAGAGAGTTTGATCAGAGAGGATGCAACAGAGAGTCTTCAGCGCCATCAAAAGATGGTGATTTTTTGCGGAACTGCGTCTCTTTCCAATGGGCTGTGGCTGACACGTGTAGTGCTATGAATAACCAGGCTTTGTCACTGCAGCTAGCTATCAGATATTAGATATTAGGTACTCCATTGTCAGAGAGAAGTCTCTGTGAAATTCGGGTTGCTCCCACATGGAGAGTGCGTCGCAGCCAGAGGCGCACCACCCATTTTTTTAATGCATGATTTTTGCGTGACTGATGAGAAGGAAAGGGGGGTAGTGTGTGGTACATTTTGACCAAACGACAACTTTTTTCGTTGCCACTGGGATCAACGTGTGCTAAGTGCATGGGCACACGGGACCTCGGTTTATCGTCTCATCCGAAAGACTCCACGTTCAGACCGTAAGGCCTAGTGCAAAGTGAGAGGAAAAATCCCCCTGTACCTAGGTTCGAACTCGGGTTTACTTGACACGAAGCGAACGTGTTACCTCTCTGCCACTCTACACTTCTTATCAGCCCAAAGGGACGTAACCCAAATCCTGGTTTGCACCAACAAAGAAGGGAAAAGGAGCACTGAAGACTCTCTATTCCAGTCTCTGTTGGGTTTACCTTGAAAGGGTCCACATGGGCATCGTACAGCCCTCCTATCCCATAGTTCACCAACTGCCACGACATCAACACATTCCATTGTGGATAAGAAAAGCATAATAATAATAATAATAATAATGAAGAAAACTTATATAGCGCACATTCCAGGCTAGCTGCTCATGGCGCTTTACAAAAAATACATTTAATCAAATCACATCAATACCCATGCTCGCACGCACACAAGCACACACACTGACGAACATAGCATATCATTTACACGCGCATGCACACATACATACAGTACATACATACATACATACGTACGTACGTTCGTGTGCACACTCTAATCAGATTAGATCCTAAACCAATCTCTGTTATCTTTTATTTTTTGTAAGTCGTGTTTTTGACATGGCTTGTAGTAGATCTGTGCCTTTGTGATGTTTCCTAATTGTTTAACGTTCTTAGAAGCGACTGAGTCTGAAATGTTTCCTCTAGATATGACTCTCATCTAACCTGGAATTCGACCACAGTCTCCCCCCGTGGGGATACCGGGGGGCCTTTTGTATAAATAGATCCCCCACCTTCTGGAAGTTCTGGGCTTGTAACTTCCTCTAACCTGTCACTCTCTTTGACTCTGCCTTTTCCCTTTGCTTACTGTCATCTACTATCTTTCTGCCTTACCGGTCAATTCTCCTGCCTTTTTTCAAGAAATACTCTCAAAAAGATTTTTTCCCGCCGAAGTCGGACTTGCTGGGCCTAACTATTTCTTAGTTATGCGCATAACGGCAGCATGACGCATCTGCGCTCATAATTGACAGGAAACTGACTGAGCGATCAACGAATTTGAAGAAGAAGACTACATTCTGCACTACCATTTGACTCTCTCTCTCTCTCTCTCTCTCTCTCTCTCTCTCTCTCTCTCTCTCTCTCTCTCTCTCTCTCTCTCTCTCTCTCTCTCTCTCTCTCTCTCTGTTTACCACCAGTGACTATTCTTGTTTCACCACCACCACTAACCCCTTAACCCCGGACTTCTAACCTATTTCTACCACCACTGACAAACATGCAAAATAACAAAAAGGGAAATAAACACCAACAGGACTGGCTCCCACAAGCAATGCAGTAATTTTGTTATTGATATTTCGATAGAACTGCCTATCATGAAAGGAATAGAGTAGTCAGTTCTTGTGGGCACCTCTAGCTTTAGCTTTGAGTCCCCCACAGCGTGTACCCAAAATCATTTCACACCTTTGTGTTCAAAGTCTGCTCAGAGTAAAGACAAATGTGACCCAGCACTACGAAAGGGACATTAAGTCGCTGGGATAGTTTATCACAACAGGCTTGGAAAGTCAAAAATCTATTTTTTTGTCAATTTTGAGTTATGGGTATTTTCGTGTTCTCTAGCGTCTTATCTTTCGCATCTTTAAAGGATAATCTTTAATATGGTCACTAAATGGTCTTATAAGTGCTTTAACACGAGTAGGTCAATGCATTTTCTTCAGTATAGGCTAGACTTTAGACTGTTTTCTCAAAATGGCTAACGCTCACCCTATTAAATTTAAATGCTAATAACTCTGGACCGAAAAAAATACAAGAATGGTTCTTGTATCATTATAAAGAGAATTGTCTGAAATTTTCAAACGCATAATTTTCTCAGAATAGTCATTTTGACACTTAATGTCCCTTTCGTGGTGCTGGGTCACAAATACACAAAGTTGGAAAGATAAAGTTTGAATCGGCCTAAACTGTATCCTCATTGTAAATAACAGAGATGGGCGCATGCAGACATACATTCACACGTGCACGTGGACACATTTATGTACATACGGTACTTCTCGGATAACATGGGGACCATGGAAAAAGGTCGATTTATGCGAGGAGTACAATACCTGGAATCCCTCAGCTGAGCTGGGTCCGGTGGGGTCTCTCTGATCCACCTCCAGTCCTGTGGCCAGCTTCACTCTCTGGGATAAGGGGGCTGCTGTGGTCAGGTCTTTGTCTTGGATCCAACCCCTGTAACACCAAAGATTGGAATAGTGAGACAAGGAGGCTGCAGTGGTCAGGTCTCTGTCGTGGATCCAACCCCTGCAACATAGCACCAAAGATTGGAATAGTGAGACAAGGAGGCTGCTGTGGTCATGTCTCTGTCTTGGATCCAACCCCTGGAATATAGCACCAAAGATTAGAATTAGTGAGACAAGGAGGCTGCAGTGGTCAGGTCTATGTCGTGGATCCAACCCCTGTAACATAGCACCAAAGATTGGAATAATGAAACAAGGAGGCTGCAGTGGTCATGTCTTTGTCTTGGACGCAACCCCTGTAACATACCACCAAAGATTGGAATAATGAAACAAGGAGGCTGCAGTGGTCATGTCTTTGTCTTGGACCCAACCACTGTAATATAGCACCAAAGATTGGAATAATGAAACAAGGAGGCTGCAGTGGTCATGTCTTTGTCTTGGATCCAACCCCTGTAATATAGCACCAAAGATTGGAATAGTGAGACAAGGAGGCTGCAGTGGTCAGGTCTCTGTCGTGGATCCAACCCCTGTAACATAGCACCAAAGATTGGAATAGTGAGACAAGGAGGGGAGATAGTGAAAATATACAAAGGTCGAGAACTCTCATCAAATTAACTCCCATCCACCAAAGTTGATGGTGGGTTTGCTCTCCTTGGACTCTTGCTTATGCAGAGCTAGGCGGAGGGTGTCGTAAGCAACATTAGTGGAGATGAGTTAATTTGGGGAGAGTTCTCTACCTTTGTATATTTTCACTCCGTGCCTCTGTCTGTCTGTCTGTCTGTCTGTGTCATAGACATTTCATAGAAAAATATGAGCCGATGCCGTCTGACGACTTAGAGTCAAAACGGACTGTCCTCACTGTCATCACAAAATAATCACTTGTATTTTGTTTTTAGAAACTGATTTGTTTAAAAAGCATAATCCTCATTTTTATATTTTTTCAGCCTTATTTAATACAAGTTACTGTTTTTTCCCAATCCGTTCCAAAATAGTCAAAGGATTATCTGAAGATGGTCCGTTTTGACTCTAAGGCGTCGAGCAACACATTGAATACAATGATTATAGTGACATTAATAGACATCCTTCTTCTTTCTCTTAACATCCTTCGTCATCATAGCCTATAGCCTAGAGATTCTAATAGACATCCTTCTTCTTTCTCTTAACATCCTTCGTCATCATAGCCGATAGCCTAGAGATTCTAATAGACATCCTTCTTCTTTCTCTTAACATCCTTCGTCATCATAGCCGATAGCCTAGAGATTCTAATAGACATCCTTCTTCTTTCTCTTAACATCCTTCGTCATCATAGCCGATAGCCTAGAGATTCTAATAGACATCCTTCTTCTTTCTCTTAACATCCTTCGTCATCATAGCCGATAGCCTAGAGATTCTAATAGACATCCTTCTTCTTTCTCTTAACATCCTTCGTCATCATAGCCGATAGCCTAGAGATTCTAATAGACATCCTTCTTCTTTCTCTTAACATCCTTCGTCATCATAGCCGATAGCCTAGAGATTCTAATAGACATCCTTCTTCTTTCTCTTAACATCCTTCGTCATCATAGCCTATAGCCTAGAGATTCTAATAGACATCCTTCTTCTTTCTCTTAACATCCTTCGTCATCATAGCCTATAGCCTAGAGATTCTAATAGACATCCTTCTTCTTTCTCTTAACATCCTTCGTCATCATAGCCGATAGCCTAGAGATTCTAATAGACATCCTTCTTCTTTCTCTTAACATCCTTCGTCATCATAGCCTATAGCCTAGAGATTCTAATAGACATCCTTCTTCTTTCTCTTAACATCCTTCGTCATCATAGCCGATAGCCTAGAGATTCTAATAGACATCCTTCTTCTTTCTCTTAACATCCTTCGTCATCATAGCCGATAGCCTAGAGATTCTAATAGACATCCTTCTTCTTTCTCTTAACATCCTTCGTCATCATAGCCTATAGCCTAGAGATTCTAATAGACATCCTTCTTCTTTCTCTTAACATCCTTCGTCATCATAGCCTATAGCCTAGAGATTCTAATAGACATCCTTCTTCTTTCTCTTAACATCCTTCGTCATCATAGCCGATAGCCTAGAGATTCTAATAGACATCCTTCTTCTTTCTCTTAACATCCTTCGTCATCATAGCCGATAGCCTAGAGATTCTAATAGACATCCTTCTTCTTTCTCTTAACATCCTTCGTCATCATAGCCTATAGCCTAGAGATTCTAATAGACATCCTTCTTCTTTCTCTTAACATCCTTCGTCATCATAGCCTATAGCCTAGAGATTCTAATAGACATCCTTCTTCTTTCTCTTAACATCCTTCGTCATCATAGCCTATAGCCTAGAGATTCTAATAGACATCCTTCTTCTTTCTCTTAACATCCTTCGTCATCATAGCCTATAGCCTAGAGATTCTAATAGACATCCTTCTTCTTTCTCTTAACATCCTTCGTCATCATAGCCTATAGCCTAGAGATTCTAATAGACATCCTTCTTCTTTCTCTTAACATCCTTCGTCATCATAGCCTATAGCCTAGAGATTCTAATAGACATCCTTCTTCTTTCTCTTAACATCCTTCGTCATCATAGCCTATAGCCTAGAGATTCTAATAGACATCCTTCTTCTTTCTCTTAACATCCTTCGTCATCATAGCCTATAGCCTAGAGATTCTAATAGACATCCTTCTTCTTTCTCTTAACATCCTTCGTCATCATAGCCTATAGCCTAGAGATTCTAATAGACATCCTTCTTCTTTCTCTTAACATCCTTCGTCATCATAGCCTATAGCCTAGAGATTCTAATAGACATCCTTCTTCTTTCTCTTAACATCCTTCGTCATCATAGCCTATAGCCTAGAGATTCTAATAGACATCCTTCTTCTTTCTCTTAACATCCTTCGTCATCATAGCCGATAGCCTAGAGATTCTAATAGACATCCTTCTTCTTTCTCTTAACATCCTTCGTCATCATAGCCTATAGCCTAGAGATTCTAATAGACATGGAGCAAAGACATGGCTATGGGTACCTTGTGGACATTTCCTCGGCCTGTTCTCTGCATGAAAGGACACAAGTCATGATATACAGATGCAGGGGACACAGTGGGAAGAGGTCCACAAGTCATGATATACAGATGCAGGTGGACCCAGTGGGAAAGAGGTCCACAAGTCATGATACACTGCAGGGGACCCAGTGGGAAGAGGTCCACAAGTCATGATATACAGATGCAGGGGACCCAGTGGGAGATGAGGTCCACAAGTCTGATAAGATGCATTTCCTGTGGCCGGTGGTCCACAAGTCATGATACACAATGCAGACCCAGACACAAGTCATGATATACAGATGCAGGGGACCCAGTGGGAAGAGGTCCACAAGTCATGATATACAGATGCAGGGGACCACAGTGGGAAGAGGTCCACAAGTCATGATATACAGATGCAGGGGACACAGTGGGAAGAGGTCCACAAGTCATGATATACAGATGCAGGGGACCCAGTGGGAAGAGGTCCACAAGTCATGATATACAGATGCAGGGGACCCAGTGGGAAGAGGTCCACAAGTCATGATATACAGATGCAGGGGACCCAGTGGGAAGAGGTCCACAAGTCATGATATACAGATGCAGGGGACCCAGTGGGAAGAGGTCCACAAGTCATGATATACAGATGCAGGGGACCCAGTGGGAAGAGGTCCACAAGTCATGATATACAGATGCAGGGGACCCAGTGGGAAGAGGTCCACAAGTCATGATAAACAGATGCAGGGGACCCAGTGGGAAGAGGTCCACAAGTCATGATAAACAGATGCAGGGGACCCAGTGGGAAGAGGTCCACAAGTCATGATAAACAGATGCAGGGGACCCAGTGGGAAGAGGTCCACAAGTCATGATATACAGATGCAGGGGACCCAGTGGGAAGAGGTCCACAAGTCATGATATACAGATGCAGGGGACACAGTGGGAAGAGGTCCACAAGTCATGATAAACAGATGCAGGGGACCCAATGGGAAGAGGTCCACAAGTCATGATATACAGATGCAGGGGACACAGTGGGAAGAGGTCCACAAGTCATGATATACAGATGCAGGGGACCCAGCGGGAAGAGGTCCACAAGTCATGATATACAGATGCAGGGGACACAATGGGAAGAGGTCCACAAGTCATGATAAACAGATGCAGGGGACCCAGTGGGAAGAGGTCCACAAGTCATGATAAACAGATGCAGGGGACCCAGTGGGAAGAGGTCCACAAGTCATGATAAACAGATGCAGGGGACCCAGTGGGAAGAGGTCCACAAGTCATGATAAACAGATGCAGGGGACCCAGTGGGAAGAGGTCCACAAGTCATGATAAACAGATGCAGGGGACCCAGTGGGAAGAGGTCCACAAGTCATGATATACAGATGCAGGGGACACAGTGGGAAGAGGTCCACAAGTCATGATATACAGATGCAGGGGACCCAATGGGAAGAGGTCCACAAGTCATGATACACAGATGCAGGGGACACAGTGGGAAGAGGTCCACAAGTCATGATACACAGATGCAGGGGACACAGTGGGAAGAGGTCCACAAGTCATGATAAACAGATGCAGGGGACCCAGTGGGAAGAGGTCCACAAGTCATGATATACAGATGCAGGGGACACAGTGGGAAGAGGTCCACAAGTCATGATAGACAGATGCAGGGGACCCAGTGGGAAGAGGTCCACAAGTCATGATATACAGATGCAGGGGACCCAGTGGGAAGAGGTCCACAAGTCATGATATACAGATGCAGGGGACCCAGTGGGAAGAGGTCCACAAGTCATGATATACAGATGCAGGGGACCCAATGGGAAGAGGTCCACAAGTCATGATATACAGATGCAGGGGACCCAGTGGGAAGAGGTCCACAAGTCATGATATACAGATGCAGGGGACCCATTGGGAAGAGGTCCACAAGTCATGATATACAGATGCAGGGGACCCATACAGATGGGAAGAGGTCCACAAGTCATGATATACAGATGCAGGGGACCCATTGGGAAGAGGTCCACAAGTCATGATATACAGATGCAGGGGACCCATTGGGAAGAGGTCCACAAGTCATGATATACAGATGCAGGGGACCCAATGGGAAGAGGTCCACAAGTCATGATATACAGATGCAGGGGATGCAGGGTCCCCTCCATGGACACAGTGGGAAGAGGTCCACAAGTCATGATATACAGATGCAGGGGACCCATTGGGAAGAGGTCCACAAGTCATGATATACAGATGCAGGGGACCCATTGGGAAGAGGTCCACAAGTCATGATATACAGATGCAGGGGACCCAATGGGAAGAGGTCCACAAGTCATGATATACAGATGCAGGGGACCCAGTGGGAAGAGGTCCACAAGTCATGATACACAGATGCAGGGGACCCAGCGGGAAGAGGTCCACAAGTCATGATATACAGATGCAGGGGACCCAGGGGGAAGAGGTCCACAAGTCATGATATACAGATGCAGGGGACCCAGTGGGAAGAGGTCCACAAGTCATGATATACAGATGCAGGGGACCCAGTGGGAAGAGGTCCACAAGTCCATGATATACAGATGCAGGGGACCCAGTGGGAAGAGGTCCACAAGTCATGATACACAGATGCAGGGGACCCAGCGGGAAGAGGTCCACAAGTCATGATATACAGATGCAGGGGACCCAGGGGGAAGAGGTCCACAAGTCATGATATACAGATGCAGGGGACCCAGGGGGAAGAGGTCCACAAGTCATGATATACAGATGCAGGGGACCCAGGGGGAAGAGGTCCACAAGTCATGATATACAGATGCAGGGGACCCAGGGGGAAGAGGTCCACAAGTCATGATATACAGATGCAGGGGACCCAGGGGGAAGAGGTCCACAAGTCATGATATACAGATGCAGGGGACCCAGGGGGAAGAGGTCCACAAGTCATGATATACAGATGCAGGGGACCCAGGGGGAAGAGGTCCACAAGTCATGATATACAGATGCAGGGGACCCAGGGGGAAGAGGTCCACAAGTCATGATATACAGATGCAGGGGACCCATTGGGAAGAGGTCCACAAGTCATGATAAACAGATGCAGGGGACCCAGCGGGAAGAGGTCCACAAGTCATGATAAACAGATGCAGGGGACCCAGTGGGAAGAGGTCCACAAGTCATGATAAACAGATGCAGGGGACACAGTGGGAAGAGGTCCACAAGTCATGATATACAGATGCAGGGGACCCATTGGGAAGAGGTCCACAAGTCATGATATACAGATGCAGGGGACCCATTGGGAAGAGGTCCACAAGTCATGATACACAGATGCAGGGGACCCAGCGGGAAGAGGTCCACAAGTCATGATACACAGATGCAGGGGACACAGTGGGAAGAGGTCCACAAGTCATGATAAACAGATGCAGGGGACCCAGTGGGAAGAGGTCCACAAGTCATGATAAACAGATGCAGGGGACCGTGGAGAAGAGGTCCCCTGCATCTGTATATCATGACTTGTGGACCTCTTCCCAATGGGTCCCCTGCATCTGTATATCATGACTTGTGGACCTCTTCCCAATGGGTCCCCTGCATCTGTATATCATGACTTGTGGACCTCTTCCCAATGGGTCCCCTGCATCTGTATATCATGACTTGTGGACCTCTTCCCATTGGGTCCCCTGCATCTGTATATCATGACTTGTGGACCTCTTCCCACTGGGTCCCCTGCATCTGTATATCATGACTTGTGGACCTCTTCCCAATGGGTCCCCTGCATCTGTATATCATGACTTGTGGACCTCTTCCCAATGGGTCCCCTGCATCTGTATATCATGACTTGTGGACCTCTTCCCACTGGGTCCCCTGCATCTGTATATCATGACTTGTGGACCTCTTCCCACTTGGGACCTCTTCCCACTGTGTCCTCTGCATCTGTATATCATGACTTGTGGACCTCTTCCCCCTGGGTCCCCTGCATCTGTATATCATGACTTGTGGACCTCTTCCCATTGGGTCCCCTGCATCTGTATATCATGACTTGTGGACCTCTTCCCACTGGGTCCCCTGCATCTGTATATCATGACTTGTGGACCTCTTCCCACTGGGTCCCCTGCATCTGTATATCATGACTTGTGGACCTCTTCCCACTGGGTCCCCTGCATCTGTATATCATGACTTGTGGACCTCTTCCCACTGGGTCCCCTGCATCTGTATATCATGACTTGTGGACCTCTTCCCACTGGGTCCCCTGCATCTGTGTTTATCATGACTTGTGGACCTCTTCCCACTGGGTCCCCTGCATCTGTATATCATGACTTGTGGACCTCTTCCCACTGGGTCCCCTGCATCTGTGTATCATGACTTGTGGACCTCTTCCCGCTGGGTCCCCTGCATCTGTATATCATGACTTGTGGACCTCTTCCCACTGGGTCCCCTGCATCTGTGTATCATGACTTGTGGACCTCTTCCCACTGGGTCCCCTGCATCTGTATATCATGACTTGTGGACCTCTTCCCACTGGGTCCCCTGCATCTGTATATCATGACTTGTGGACCTCTTCCCACTGGGTCCCCTGCATCTGTATATCATGACTTGTGGACCTCTTCCCACTGGGTCCCCTGCATCTGTATATCATGACTTGTGGACCTCTTCCCACTGGGTCCCCTGCATCTGTATATCATGACTTGTGGACCTCTTCCCACTGGGTCCCCTGCATCTGTATATCATGACTTGTGGACCTCTTCCCACTGGGTCCCCTGCATCTGTATATCATGACTTGTGGACCTCTTCCCACTGTGTCCCCTGCATCTGTATATCATGACTTGTGGACCTCTTCCCACTGTGTCCCCTGCATCTGTATATCATGACTTGTGGACCTCTTCCCACTGGGTCCCCTGCATCTGTATATCATGACTTGTGGACCTCTTCCCACTGTGTCCCCTGCATCTGTGTATCATGACTTGTGGACCTCTTCCCACTGGGTCCCCTGCATCTGTATATCATGACTTGTGGACCTCTTCCCACTGTGTCCCCTGCATCTGTGTATCATGACTTGTGGACCTCTTCCCACTGGGTCCCCTGCATCTGTGTATCATGACTTGTGGACCTCTTCCCACTGGGTCCCCTGCATCTGTATATCATGACTTGTGGACCTCTTCCCACTGGGTCCCCTGCATCTGTGTATCATGACTTGTGGACCTCTTCCCACTGGGTCCCCTGCATCTGTTTATCATGACTTGTGGACCTCTTCCCACTGGGTCCCCTGCATCTGTGTATCATGACTTGTGGACCTCTTCCCACTGGGTCCCCTGCATCTGTGTATCATGACTTGTGGACCTCTTCCCACTGGGTCCCCTGCATCTGTTTATCATGACTTGTGGACCTCTTCCCACTGGGTCCCCTGCATCTGTTTATCATGACTTGTGGACCTCTTCCCACTGGGTCCCCTGCATCTGTATATCATGACTTGTGGACCTCTTCCCACTGGGTCCCCTGCATCTGTTTATCATGACTTGTGGACCTCTTCCCACTGGGTCCCCTGCATCTGTATATCATGACTTGTGGACCTCTTCCCACTGGGTCCCCTGCATCTGTATATCATGACTTGTGGACCTCTTCCCACTGTGTCCCCTGCATCTGTATATCATGACTTGTGGACCTCTTCCCACTGTGTCCCCTGCATCTGTATATCATGACTTGTGGACCTCTTCCCACTGGGTCCCCTGCATCTGTGTATCATGACTTGTGGACCTCTTCCCACTGGGTCCCCTGCATCTGTATATCATGACTTGTGGACCTCTTCCCACTGTGTCCCCTGCATCTGTATATCATGACTTGTGGACCTCTTCCCACTGTGTCCCCTGCATCTGTATATCATGACTTGTGGACCTCTTCCCACTGTGTCCCCTGCATCTGTATATCATGACTTGTGGACCTCTTCCCACTGTGTCCCCTGCATCTGTGTATCATGACTTGTGGACCTCTTCCCACTGGGTCCCCTGCATCTGTATATCATGACTTGTGGACCTCTTCCCAATGGGTCCCCTGCATCTGTATATCATGACTTGTGGACCTCTTCCCAATGGGTCCCCTGCATCTGTATATCATGACTTGTGGACCTCTTCCCACTGGGTCCCCTGCATCTGTATATCATGACTTGTGGACCTCTTCCCACTGGGTCCCCTGCATCTGTATATCATGACTTGTGGACCTCTTCCCACTGGGTCCCCTGCATCTGTATATCATGACTTGTGGACCTCTTCCCACTGGGTCCCCTGCATCTGTGTATCATGACTTGTGGACCTCTTCCCACTGGGTCCCCTGCATCTGTATATCATGACTTGTGGACCTCTTCCCACTGGGTCCCCTGCATCTGTGTATCATGACTTGTGGACCTCTTCCCACTGGGTCCCCTGCATCTGTATATCATGACTTGTGGACCTCTTCCCACTGGGTCCCCTGCATCTGTATATCATGACTTGTGGACCTCTTCCCATTGGGTCCCCTGCATCTGTATATCATGACTTGTGGACCTCTTCCCACTGGGTCCCCTGCATCTGTATATCATGACTTGTGGACCTCTTCCCACTGGGTCCCCTGCATCTGTATATCATGACTTGTGGACCTCTTCCCACTGGGTCCCCTGCATCTGTATATCATGACTTGTGGACCTCTTCCCACTGGGTCCCCTGCATCTGTATATCATGACTTGTGGACCTCTTCCCGCTGGGTCCCCTGCATCTGTATATCATGACTTGTGGACCTCTTCCCGCTGGGTCCCCTGCATCTGTATATCATGACTTGTGGACCTCTTCCCACTGGGTCCCCTGCATCTGTATATCATGACTTGTGGACCTCTTCCCACTGGGTCCCCTGCATCTGTATATCATGACTTGTGGACCTCTTCCCACTGTGTCCCCTGCATCTGTATATCATGACTTGTGGACCTCTTCCCACTGGGTCCCCTGCATCTGTTTATCATGACTTGTGGACCTCTTCCCGCTGGGTCCCCTGCATCTGTATATCATGACTTGTGGACCTCTTCCCACTGGGTCCCCTGCATCTGTATATCATGACTTGTGGACCTCTTCCCACTGGGTCCCCTGCATCTGTATATCATGACTTGTGGACCTCTTCCCACTGGGTCCCCTGCATCTGTTTATCATGACTTGTGGACCTCTTCCCACTGTGTCCCCTGCATCTGTATATCATGACTTGTGGACCTCTTCCCACTGTGTCCCCTGCATCTGTATATCATGACTTGTGGACCTCTTCCCACTGGGTCCCCTGCATCTGTTTATCATGACTTGTGGACCTCTTCCCACTGGGTCCCCTGCATCTGTTTATCATGACTTGTGGACCTCTTCCCACTGGGTCCCCTGCATCTGTGTATCATGACTTGTGGACCTCTTCCCACTGGGTCCCCTGCATCTGTATATCATGACTTGTGGACCTCTTCCCACTGGGTCCCCTGCATCTGTATATCATGACTTGTGGACCTCTTCCCGCTGGGTCCCCTGCATCTGTATATCATGACTTGTGGACCTCTTCCCATTGGGTCCCCTGCATCTGTATATCATGACTTGTGGACCTCTTCCCACTGGGTCCCCTGCATCTGTTTATCATGACTTGTGGACCTCTTCCCATTGGGTCCCCTGCATCTGTATATCATGACTTGTGGACCTCTTCCCACTGGGTCCCCTGCATCTGTTTATCATGACTTGTGGACCTCTTCCCACTGGGTCCCCTGCATCTGTATATCATGACTTGTGGACCTCTTCCCACTGGGTCCCCTGCATCTGTATATCATGACTTGTGGACCTCTTCCCACTGGGTCCCCTGCATCTGTATATCATGACTTGTGGACCTCTTCCCGCTGGGTCCCCTGCATCTGTATATCATGACTTGTGGACCTCTTCCCACTGGGTCCCCTGCATCTGTATATCATGACTTGTGGACCTCTTCCCGCTGGGTCCCCTGCATCTGTATATCATGACTTGTGGACCTCTTCCCACTGGGTCCCCTGCATCTGTATATCATGACTTGTGGACCTCTTCCCGCTGGGTCCCCTGCATCTGTATATCATGACTTGTGGACCTCTTCCCACTGGGTCCCCTGCATCTGTATATCATGACTTGTGGACCTCTTCCCACTGGGTCCCCTGCATCTGTATATCATGACTTGTGGACCTCTTCCCACTGGGTCCCCTGCATCTGTTTATCATGACTTGTGGACCTCTTCCCACTGTGTCCCCTGCATCTGTATATCATGACTTGTGTCCTTTCATGCAGAGAACAGGCCGAGGAAATGTCCACAAGGTACCCATAGCCATGTCTTTGCTCCATGTCTATTAGAATCTCTAGGCTATAGGCTATGATGACGAAGGATGTTAAGAGAAAGAAGAAGGATGTCTATTAGAATCTCTAGGCTATCGGCTATGATGACGAAGGATGTTAAGAGAAAGAAGAAGGATGTCTATTAGAATCTCTAGGCTATAGGCTATGATGACGAAGGATGTTAAGAGAAAGAAGAAGGATGTCTATTAGAATCTCTAGGCTATAGGCTATGATGACGAAGGATGTTAAGAGAAAGAAGAAGGATGTCTATTAGAATCTCTAGGCTATAGGCTATGATGACGAAGGATGTTAAGAGAAAGAAGAAGGATGTCTATTAGAATCTCTAGGCTATAGGCTATGATGACGAAGGATGTTAAGAGAAAGAAGAAGGATGTCTATTAGAATCTCTAGGCTATAGGCTATGATGACGTAGGATGTTAAGAGAAAGAAGAAGGATGTCTATTAGAATCTCTAGGCTATAGGCTATGATGACGAAGGATGTTAAGAGAAAGAAGAAGGATGTCTATTAGAATCTCTAGGCTATAGGCTATGATGACGAAGGATGTTAAGAGAAAGAAGAAGGATGTCTATTAGAATCTCTAGGCTATAGGCTATGATGACGAAGGATGTTAAGAGAAAGAAGAAGGATGTCTATTAGAATCTCTAGGCTATAGGCTATGATGACGAAGGATGTTAAGAGAAAGAAGAAGGATGTCTATTAGAATCTCTAGGCTATAGGCTATGATGACGAAGGATGTTAAGAGAAAGAAGAAGGATGTCTATTAGAATCTCTAGGCTATAGGCTATGATGACGAAGGATGTTAAGAGAAAGAAGAAGGATGTCTATTAGAATCTCTAGGCTATCGGCTATGATGACGAAGGATGTTAAGAGAAAGAAGAAGGATGTCTATTAGAATCTCTAGGCTATCGGCTATGATGACGAAGGATGTTAAGAGAAAGAAGAAGGATGTCTATTAGAATCTCTAGGCTATAGGCTATGATGACGAAGGATGTTAAGAGAAAGAAGAAGGATGTCTATTAGAATCTCTAGGCTATAGGCTATGATGACGAAGGATGTTAAGAGAAAGAAGAAGGATGTCTATTAGAATCTCTAGGCTATCGGCTATGATGACGAAGGATGTTAAGAGAAAGAAGAAGGATGTCTATTAGAATCTCTAGGCTATCGGCTATGATGACGAAGGATGTTAAGAGAAAGAAGAAGGATGTCTATTAGAATCTCTAGGCTATCGGCTATGATGACGAAGGATGTTAAGAGAAAGAAGAAGGATGTCTATTAGAATCTCTAGGCTATCGGCTATGATGACGAAGGATGTTAAGAGAAAGAAGAAGGATGTCTATTAGAATCTCTAGGCTATAGGCTATGATGACGAAGGATGTTAAGAGAAAGAAGAAGGATGTCTATTAGAATCTCTAGGCTATAGGCTATGATGACGAAGGATGTTAAGAGAAAGAAGAAGGATGTCTATTAGAATCTCTAGGCTATCGGCTATGATGACGAAGGATGTTAAGAGAAAGAAGAAGGATGTCTATTAGAATCTCTAGGCTATCGGCTATGATGACGAAGGATGTTAAGAGAAAGAAGAAGGATGTCTATTAGAATCTCTAGGCTATAGGCTATGATGACGAAGGATGTTAAGAGAAAGAAGAAGGATGTCTATTAGAATTTCTAGGCTATCGGCTATGATGACGAAGGATGTTAAGAGAAAGAAGAAGGATGTCTATTAGAATCTCTAGGCTATCGGCTATGATGACGAAGGATGTTAAGAGAAAGAAGAAGGATGTCTATTAGAATCTCTAGGCTATCGGCTATGATGACGAAGGATGTTAAGAGAAAGAAGAAGGATGTCTATTAGAATCTCTAGGCTATAGGCTATGATGACGAAGGATGTTAAGAGAAAGAAGAAGGATGTCTATTAATGTCACTATAATCATTGTATTCAATGTGTTGCTCGACGCCTTAGAGTCAAAACGGACCATCTTCAGATAATCCTTTGACTATTTTGGAACGGATTGGGAAAAAACAGTAACTTGTATTAAATAAGGCTGAAAAAATATAAAAATGAGGATTATGCTTTTTAAACAAATCAGTTTCTAAAAACAAAATACAAGTGATTATTTTGTGATGACAGTGAGGACAGTCCGTTTTGACTCTAAGTCGTCAGACGGCATCGGCTCATATTTTTCTATGAAATGTCTATGACACAGACAGACAGACAGACAGACAGAGGCACGGAGTGAAAATATACAAAGGTAGAGAACTCTCCCCAAATTAACTCATCTCCACTAATGTTGCTTACGACACCCTCCGCCTAGCTCTGCATAAGCAAGAGTCCAAGGAGAGCAAACCCACCATCAACTTTGGTGGATGGGAGTTAATTTGATGAGAGTTCTCGACCTTTGTATATTTTCACTATCTCCCCTCCTTGTCTCACTATTCCAATCTTTGGTGCTATGTTACAGGGGTTGGATCCACGACAGAGACCTGACCACTGCAGCCTCCTTGTCTCACTATTCCAATCTTTGGTGCTATATTACAGGGGTTGGATCCAAGACAAAGACATGACCACTGCAGCCTCCTTGTTTCATTATTCCAATCTTTGGTGCTATATTACAGTGGTTGGGTCCAAGACAAAGACATGACCACTGCAGCCTCCTTGTTTCATTATTCCAATCTTTGGTGCTATATTACAGGGGTTGCGTCCAAGACAAAGACATGACCACTGCAGCCTCCTTGTTTCATTATTCCAATCTTTGGTGCTATGTTACAGGGGTTGGATCCACGACATAGACCTGACCACTGCAGCCTCCTTGTCTCACTAATTCTAATCTTTGGTGCTATATTCCAGGGGTTGGATCCAAGACAAAGACATGACCACAGCAGCCTCCTTGTCTCACTATTCCAATCTTTGGTGCTATGTTGCAGGGGTTGGATCCACGACAGAGACCTGACCACTGCAGCCTCCTTGTCTCACTATTCCAATCTTTGGTGTTACAGGGGTTGGATCCAAGACAAAGACCTGACCACAGCAGCCCCCTTATCCCAGAGAGTGAAGCTGGCCACAGGACTGGAGGTGGATCAGAGAGACCCCACCGGACCCAGCTCAGCTGAGGGATTCCAGGTATTGTACTCCTCGCATAAATCGACCTTTTTCCATGGTCCCCATGTTATCCGAGAAGTACCGTATGTACATAAATGTGTCCACGTGCACGTGTGAATGTATGTCTGCATGCGCCCATCTCTGTTATTTACAATGAGGATACAGTTTAGGCCGATTCAAACTTTATCTTTCCAACTTTGTGTATTTGTGACCCAGCACCACGAAAGGGACATTAAGTGTCAAAATGACCATTCTGAGAAAATTATACGTTTGAAAACTTCAGACAATTCTCTTTCTAATGATACAAGAACCATTCTTGTATTTTTTTCGGTACTAGAGTTATTAGCATTTAAATTTAATAGGGTGAGCGTTAGCCATTTTGAGAAAACAGTCTAAAGTCTAGCCTAACTGGAGAAAATGCATTGATCTACTCGTGTTAAAGCACTTATAAGACCATTTAGTGACCATATTAAAGATTATCCTTTAAAGATATGAAAGATAAGACGCTAGAGAACACGAAAATACCCATAACTCAAAATTGACAAAAAAATATATTTTTGACTTTGCAAGCCTGTTGTGATAAACTAGCCCAGCGACTTAGTGTCCCTTTCGTAGTGCTGGGTCACATTTGTCTTTACTCTGAGCAGACTTTGAACACAAAGGTGTGAAATGATTTTGGGTACACGCTGTGGGGGACTCAAAGCTAAAGCTAGAGGTGCCCACAAGAACTGACTACTCTATTCCTTTCATGATAGGCAGTTCTATCGAAATATCAATAACAAAATTACTGCATTGCTTGTGGGAGCCAGTCCTGTTGGTGTTTATTTCCCTTTTTGTTATTTTGCATGTTTGTCAGTGGTGGTAGAAATAGGTTAGAAGTCCGGGGTTAAGGGGTTAGTGGTGGTGGTGAAACAAGAATAGTCACTGGTGGTAAACAGAGAGAGAGAGAGAGAGAGAGAGAGAGAGAGAGAGAGAGAGAGAGAGAGAGAGAGAGAGAGAGAGAGAGAGAGAGAGAGAGAGAGAGAGAGAGAGAGAGAGAGTCAAATGGTAGTGCAGAATGTAGTCTTCTTCTTCAAATTCGTTGATCGCTCAGTCAGTTTCCTGTCAATTATGAGCGCAGATGCGTCATGCTGCCGTTATGCGCATAACTAAGAAATAGTTAGGCCCAGCAAGTCCGACTTCGGCGGGAAAAAATCTTTTTGAGAGTATTATCTTGAAAAAAGGCAGGAGAATTGACCGGTAAGGCAGAAAGATAGTAGATGACAGTAAGCAAAGGGAAAAGCAGAGTCAAAGAGAGTGACAGGTTAGAGGAAGTTACAAGCCCAGAACTTCCAGAAGGTGGGGGATCTATTTATACAAAAGACCCCCCGGTATCCCCACGGGGGGAGACTGTGGTCGAATTCCAGGTTAGATGAGAGTCATATCTAGAGGAAACATTTCAGACTCAGTCGCTTCTAAGAACGTTAAACAATTAGGAAACATCACAAAGGCACAGATCTACTACAAGCCATGTCAAAAACACGACTTACAAAAAATAAAAGATAACAGAGATTGGTTTAGGATCTAATCTGATTAGAGTGTGCACACGAACGTACGTACGTATGTATGTATGTATGTACTGTATGTATGTGTGCATGCGCGTGTAAATGATATGCTATGTTCGTCAGTGTGTGTGCTTGTGTGCGTGCGGGCATGGGTATTGATATGATTTGATTAAATGTATTTTTTGTAAAGCGCCATGAGCAGCTAGCCTGGAATGTGCGCTATATAAGTTTTCTTCATTATTATTATTATTATTATTATGCTTTTCTTATCCACAATGGAATGTGTTGATGTCGTGGCAGTTGGTGAACTATGGGATAGGAGGGCTGTACGATGCCCATGTGGACCCTTTCAAGGTAAACCCAACAGAGACTGGAATAGAGAGTCTTCAGTGCTCCTTTTCCCTTCTTTGTTGGTGCAAACCAGGATTTGGGTTACGTCCCTTTGGGCTGATAAGAAGTGTAGAGTGGCAGAGAGGTAACACGTTCGCTTCGTGTCAAGTAAACCCGAGTTCGAACCTAGGTACAGGGGATTTTTCCCTCTCACTTTGCACTAGGCCTTACGGTCTGAACGTGGAGTCTTTCGGATGAGACGATAAACCGAGGTCCCGTGTGCCCATGCACTTAGCACACGTTGATCCCAGTGGCAACGAAAAAGTTGTCGTTTGGTCAAAATGTACCCACCTACCCCCCTTTCCCTTCTCATCAGTCACGCAAAAATCACATTAAAAAAATGGGTGGTGCGCCTCTGGCTGCGACGCACTCTCCATGTGGGAGCAACCCGAATTTCACAGAGACTTCTCTCTGACAATGGAGTACCTAATATCTAATATCTGATAGCTAGCTGCAGTGACAAAGCCTGGTTATTCATAGCACTACACGTGTCAGCCACAGCCCATTGGAAAGAGACGCAGTTCCGCAAAAAATCACCATCTTTTGATGGCGCTGAAGACTCTCTGTTGCATCCTCTCTGATCAAACTCTCTCCACCATCGCCCCCCATTCCCATTCTGACTTCTTCCACCCACTCCCACCCCCACCCCTGTCTGTCTATCTGTCTGTATTGTCTGTAATAGCAATACATTACAGTGGAACCTCCTTTATAAGACCTTCAAAGATCATCCAAAATGAGGTCTTATAATGGAGGGGTCTAATAAGGGGGGTAATTTTAACACTTACAAAGAAGGGCAATGTCTCAGAGAAGTAGGTCTTATGTGGGAGGGAGTCTTATAATGGGAGGTCTTATAAGGGAGGTTCCACTGTATTTAATTAATAAGATATTAACCCTGTCCGTGTGCGCCAATCAGGAGTACCCAACTATGACTTTGCGATAGCAGAGAAGTCTACGGCTATGCCGCTCAAAATTTCCTAAGGATAGGATCTTAAGCATACAAAAGTATTTGAAACAATAAATATAAAGCAATTGCATTTTCGTCACATGTAGTTATATTAGCCTGTCATCTTCGCGTTTTGATAACAACAAAAAAGAGGCCTGACGATGATTTGATTTGCTTAAATCACGAAATGTTTGTGATTCCGCTTAAAATGAGTAAAACAACAGAATGGAGCAGCATTTTGATTTTGACTTTTTTTGTTTTGGTAACAGTCATAGATAAGAATGTGTTAATGCCAGCCTAAAAACGCTGCTTCGTGTTCTGGACGATCTTTTGAAGCTCCTGCTGATCCAGGGTGTTCCACTCCTCTAACAGGCACTGTTTTGGGTCATGTAGACTTCTGAGCTGATGTGGACGGCTGCTAACGGCTGCCTGGAGCAAGTTATAACATTGTTCTATGGCAGCCTACCATATATGGACCATGGTCTCTTGCTGCTGGCAAATTTAAACACCCCCTGCTCGGTGGAAAGGTGCGTTGGCATCCATGAAGATAAGGTCATCTCGGAGAAAAAATAATCAATCAATCAATCAAATGTATTTATTGTCTTCAATGAAGAAAATCTTAGGGGAAGACGGGGTAAAAAGCGCATGGGCGGGTAAGAAGCCCACCCCAATTATCTCATGAAATAAAGAAAATGTCAGTCAAATTTGCCCATGAGACGAATGCTAGACACTAACGCTCGTCTCATGGGCAAAATGAGACTGAAATTTGCTTCATTTCATGAGATAATTGGGGTGGGCTTCTTACCCGCCCATGCGCTTTTTACCCCGTCTTCCCCTAATGCTGGTATTGCAGTGAGAGGTCTCACACATTTTTACCTATGACTGTTACCTCAAAAACAAAATATTAACGTGGTTTTCATTGATATTATTATGTTGAGATGAATGTGTGATTTAATCAATTTAAGATGTTTCTTCTTCTCTATGGAACAGCACGAAGGCTCTGACCTTCCCATTCTGAGACGATCCGGGGTCCGTATAGCCACCTTCCTCATGTATGTAGTAGCCTAAGTAGGCCCAGGTGCTCGCTGAATGCCCTTTGTTAGTGCCTGCTCCTCCCTCTCTCTTCCTTTCTAATGAACTATGTTTAATTAAGGTTTATAAACTTGGGGTGTTTTCTGAGTTTATCTTCCCCATCGAAATTTTAATTAAAAAAAACCAATTCTCCCCGTGGGGATACCGGAGGGTCTTTCATAAAAAAATGGTTCCCCCACCTTCTGGAAGTTCTGTGCTTGTAACTTCCTCTAGGCTGTCACTCTCTTTGACTCTGCCTTTTCCCTTTGCTTACTGTCATCTGCTATCTTTCTGACTTTTGGCCCATTCTCCTGCCTTTTTTCAAAAACATTCTTCCAAATATTTTTTTCTCCTTTGAGCTCCTCCGAAATCAGAATGTGGGGAGACGCAGCGGGGAGACCAGTGAAAACTGAAAACCGGACACATATTGTACCTTACCCATTATGGCCATATGGCCTGGGAACGCAGAAGACGAAGAAAAATAAGAAAAATTGTCCCACAAGTGTCCCAAGGGACCGACAGGACGTTAAACATCAAAATTATATTAGTAGCGAGTACTGCGTTTGGCCTTTGCCAGAGTATACCAGAGTAGTTTTTTTGTTTAACTGTGTGTGTGGTTTTTGTGGTAAACAAACTGTCTTTTCGGCTTATATGCTTACGCCTATGGATGTACCCCCAAGGGGCTTTTGAGAGAGAGGGAGAGAGAGAGAGAGAGAGAGAGAGAGAGAGAGAGAGAGAGAGAGACGAGAGAGAGAGAGAGAGACGAGAGAGAGAGAGAGAGACCACGGGAGAGAGAGAGAGGAGAGAGAGAGGAGAGAGGAGAGAGAGAGAGAGACTTCGAGAGAGAGAGAGAGAGAGAGAGAGAGAGAGAGAGAGAGAGAGAGAGAGAGAGAGAGATGTATAATAATAATAACAACAGCTTTTTACAATTTAATAATGATTTACAGATGTTCAATATGTCTGCATACAATGTTCACGTGCGTTGTAAATCAGCTCTGGGATGTTAGAAATCTTTATGTTTGTCAAAAGGTTGACATTTTTATCATTGATTTGTGAAGTGGCAAGCCAGATTTAAAAATAGATAAATCGAACTTTCAAAATTGTTGCCTTTTGATTTTCCCCCTCCCAGCTAACTGATGTTGAACTCGGAGGCAGCACAGTGTTTGTCAACGCCAATATTTCAGTCGCTCCGAAAAAGGTCCGTTTGTTGCTTTCTGCCTGCCTGTCTGTCTGCCTGCCTGTCTGTCTGTCTGTCTCTCCCTCACACTCTCTCTCCGAAAATAGCAGGGACTCTTTCAATATGGCTTGTTTCCCTTTGTGAAAGTTTGTGCTTTAAGACTCCCCCTCCCCCCGTGGGGATACCGGGGGTATTTTGTATAAATAGTTCCCCCACCTTCTGGAAGTTATGTGCTTGTAACTTCCTCTAATCGGTCACTCTCTTTGACTCTGCCTTTTCCCTTTTGCTTTCTGTCATCTACTATCTTTCTGCCTTACTGGTCCATTCTCCTGCCTTTTTTTCAAGAAACACTTTCAAAGCCGAATTCGGACTTGCTGGGCCTATTTCTTAGTTAGGCGCATAACGGCAGCATGACGCATCTGCGCTCATAATTGACAGGAAACTGTCTGAGCGATCGAAGAAGAAGAAAACTCCCCCTTACCAGCACAGCCATAAAGGTCTGTGTACACGTTAACACTATTCACAAGATATTTCTATTTCCCCATGGCAACACAGTGAGCTGTAAGTCATATTAAGAGTGTGATATCACTGTGTTGCCATGGGGAAATATAAATATATCGAGAATAATGTTAACGTGTACACAGTTCCCCCTTTTCACGTACCCTTACTTTGTTTACTTCTTCTCCTCCTCCACTGCTTGTAATTATTTCCCATAGACACTTCCAGTTTTAAAAATAATATTATTTGTAGGGGAAGACGGGGTCATGGGCATGGTCCAATTATCTCATGAAATGAAACAAATTTTCAGTTCATTTTGCCCATGAGACGAGCGTTAATGTCTAGCATTCGTCTCATGGGCAACTTTGACCATTCTTTATTTCATGAGATAATTATTTTATTGTGCTTTTTACCCCGTCTTCCCCTAACCTAAAATAACGATGTATCCAGAATGTCCAATTTCAAATGGATTTAAACATTTAAAAAATAAGCTATGTCAGTGAAATCCGCCAGTTTCATGTGTATCAAAGAGTTTGTTTGTACTTTGTGAAAGCAGCATCGCAATGTAAAATGTGCGCAACGATTTTTCATCAGACACACTTTCTTTGTCACACACAGCATAGTATGCCAGTCAGTCGTTTCCGACCAATGACTGCCAGAGAGCAGAGGGGGCAGATGTTATTCTGGCGGGCTGGGCAAGAGTTTTTTTGTTTTTGCTATAGTGGAGATGCCTTGCCCAGGGTACATCCCCACACTCTCTCGGCCATAGGGATTTGAGGACTGCTGGCGTTGGGGTAGGCCCCCAAAGGCCAGCCCATCCCTTTGGCCGCAGCACTAGAGCAATGTAAATCCCCCCCTCGTTTGAGAGTCATAGTGAAGAGACTGAACTGTACCATGAATTTCCATTACAGTAGAACAATCTACAACATCAGTAGCATGGCCAATGTTATTCACAGCGACGTCTGAGAGTCATAGTGAAGAGACTGAACTGTACCATGAATTTCCATTACAGTAGAACAATCTACAACATCAGTAGCATGGCCAATGTTATTCACAGCGATGAGAGTCATAGTGAAGACTGAACTGTACCATGAATTTCCATTACAGTAGAAACATCTACAATATCAGTAGCATGGCCAATGCTATTCACAGAGACGTTTGAGAGTCATAGTGAAGAGGCTGAACTGTACCATGAATTTCCATTACAGTAGAAACATCTACAATATCAGTAGCATGGCCAATGCTATTCACAGCGACGTCTGTTAAGTCCTTTCGCGTACATTTGTCCTCTCGCGGATACCATGACCTACAATAAGCCTAGGGTTTCCCATAACCATACATAGTGGTGTAGAGTAGCACAGTGGTAGCGCGTTCGCTTCGTGTCAAGTAAACCCGAGTTCGAACCTGGGTACAGGGGATTTTTTCCTCTCATTCTGCACTAGGCCTTACGGTTCTGAACGTGGAGTCTTTCGGATGAGACGATAAACCGAGGGCCCGTGTGCCCATGCACTTAGCATACGTTAAACCCAGTGGCAACGAAAAAGTTGTCATTTGGTAAAAGTTCCCCCCCCCCCCCCCCCCTCATCAGTGACAAAAATCACATGCAAAAAAACACAAAAAACACAACATTGGCTGCGACGCGCTCTCCAGGTGGGAGCAACCCGAATTTCACAGAGACGCCTCTGTGACTATAAAGTACCTAATACCTAATACTAATATTCTTGATCATCATGTCACAAACTATTCAGATCTTGAATTTTTAACCGCCAGTGCAAACCTCCCCCAATGAAGACTCACAAAACCGAAATTTCCTTCCTTCATGTCCGAGCTGTATCTCATGAACCAGTGGGTAGAATGGCTTCACATTTGGTGTGGTAATGTAACATGGCGAGTAATGAAATAAATACTTGCAATAAATACCAAAAAAGCAGAAACAGGGTCATTTTAGACTAATGTGCACATAAGGACAAAATGTCCGCGAGAGGACTTAACAGACGTCTGTCTGTGTGCATTTGCAGGGCATGGCACTGTTCTGGTACAACTTTGGTCCAGACATGACGGAGGTTGACCAGCTGACCATGCACGCCGGGTGTCCAGTGCTGGTGGGGCACAAATGGGGTCAGTCTTGTTAGTTATACAAAGGAACCGACCTTCCCTATTCAATTCAGTTCTTCTTCTTCTTCTTCTGCGTTCCCAGTGTGTCCGGTTTTCAGTTTTCACTGGTCTCCCCGCTGCGTACAGCCGACACATTCCGATTTCGGAGGAGCTCAATGGAGAAAAGTTATTTGGAAGATTGTTTTTGAAAAAAGGCAGGAGAATGGGCCAATAAGTCAGAAAGATAGTAGATAGAAAGCAAAGGGAAAAGGCAGAGTCAAAGAGTGGCAGATTAGAGGAAGTTACCAGCACAGAAGTTTCAGAAGGTGGGGGAACTATTTTTTTACGAAAGCCCCCCCCGGTATCCCCACGGGGAGCAATTCAGTTCAAATAACTTTAGGACATGAGGACATCAAGATGCATAATCGCGGGCTTCATAAACTGTATAAACACGCACGGTATGAATACATCCGATGGCACAGGAAAAGTACAAAACGTTGTAACAACATCATCAAACAATAATTGGAAAGGGAAATAAATAAATTGATGTAAGTATAAAACATAAACGCCTTCACACACGCTCCACTCCCCACGACTCGTGGGGATACTGGGGGGGGGGGGGGGGGTGTCTTTCGTACAAATAGTTCCCTCACCTTCTGGAAGTTCTGTGCTTGAAACTTCCTCTAATCTGTCACTCTCACTTGACACTGCCTGTTCCATTTGCTTATTGTCATCTACTGTCTTAAATTTCTGCCTAACGGGTCCATTCACCTGCCTTTAATTGTTCTAGAAATTCTTACAAAGAATGTCTTCAGCCAAAGACAGACATGCTGGGCTAGCTTTTTTTTTTTTTAGCTAGGCGCATAACGGCAGCATGACACATCTGCACTTTTTTCCTCTTAGGAAAGGCCTTCTCTGCATCTTTTATGTTCAAAGTCGGTAAGAGCATCAGGCATGAGATTGATAAATTGTGATTTAGGCTGAAAAGCCTCCGAAAAAGGCTGAGAAAAGGCTGAAGCCCCCTGAAACTGGAGCCTTTTAGCAATCTAAGCCTTAAAAGCAGCATTAAAAGTGGAATTGATACATTTAGTTCATTTCTATTCACTCATAAGAAGTATTTTTTATTCTCAGTTGGTTTCTTTTCGATCTCAAAATGAACTCTAGGGCCATGAAAAAGCCTGAAATCAGCCTAAAGGCTGAAAAATCTCACCTGAGCAGGGAGAAATCCTGCTGCCTGGTATGGCCAAATTGATAGCTAGGTTTTTTAAGTGTGCCCACACCCCCTCCTCACCCTGTGCCCCCCCCCCCCAAATTTTTTTTAAAAAATGGGTAGGCGCTGCACTTGCGGCGACGCGCTCTCCGGGGGAGAACAGCCCGAACTTCACAGAGATAAGTCTTTGTGACTAGAATATACGAAATACCAAAACAAATTATCATATTCTCTGGCGGCTGGAAGGGGGGCATCTACGACCCCCCAATCCAGCCATTAGAACCACCCCACTCTGGACAGGTTGATCCGCCCCTGCAATGTGTGTGTGTGTGCATGCAGGCACATGTGTGTGTGTGTGTGAGAGAGAGATAGATAGAGAGAGAGAGAGAGAAGAGAGAGAGAGACAGAGAGAGAGAGAGAGAGAGAGAGAGCGACATGAGTGTGAGTGTGAGAGTGAGAGAGAGAGAGAGAGGAGAGAGAGAGAGAGAGAGATAGAGAGAGAGAGAGAGAGAGAGAGAGCACAGTGTAAAGGATGTGTAGCGCACGCCACACACTCTCACGTACACGTGTATACACATGTCTGTGTTGCAGTGGCCAACAAATGGATCTGGACCTACGGCAACACCTTCAACAGACCCTGTGGGCCACACCCCAACTCCACCCAACTGCAGGTGGAGCAGATCCTGACCCGTGACCTTTGTTGACCTTTGACCCCCAAATCCCCGGTCCGTTTTTTATCCCTGGTCTGTTAACACATAATACCCCTGAAAGTAATTCAACGCTCTGTCATCAATTCACCCCATTTACTTCCTGTGTGACATGCCTATTCACCCCTCTATATACATTCACCCCATTTACTTCCTATGTAACTGATATTCACCCCTCTATCATCCATTCACTTCCTATGTAACATTGCTATTCACCCCTCTATATACATTCACCCCATTTACTTCCTGTGTGACATTGTTATTCACCCCCTATGATACATTCACCCCATTTACTTCCTATGTAACATTGTTATTCACCCCTGTCATTCATTCACCCCTATGTAAGATTGCTATTCATCTTCTATCATCCATTCACCCCTATGTGTGACCATGCTATTCACCTCTCTATCATCCATTCACTTCCTATGTGACATTGTTATTCACCCCTCTATGATACATTCACCCCATTTACTTCATATGTAACATTGCTATTCACCCCTCTATCATACATTCACTTCCTATGTAACATTGTTATTCACCCCTCTATCATCCATTCACCCCATTCACTTCCTATGTGACATTGTTATTCACCCCTCTATGATACATTCACCCCATTTACTTCCTATGTAACATTGTTATTCACCCCTCTATCATACATTCACCCCATTCACTTCCTATGTGACATTGTTATTCACCCCTCTATGATACATTCACCCCATTTACTTCATATGTAACATTGTTATTCACCCCTGTCATTCATTCACCCCTATGTAAGATTGCTATTCATCTTCTATCATCCATTCACCCCTATGTGTGACCATGCTATTCACCTCTCTATCATCCATTCACTTCCTATGTAACATTGTTATTCACCCCTCTATCATCTATTCACCCCACTCACTTCCTATGTAACATAGATATTCACCCCTCTATCATCCATTCACTTCCTATGTAACATTGATATTCACCCCTCTATCATCCATTCACCCCATTCACTTCCTATGTAACATTGATATTCACCCCTCTATCATCCATTCACTTCCTATGTAACATTGCTATTCACCCCTCTATCATCCATTCACCCCACTCACTTCCTATGTAACATAGATATTCACCCCTCTATCATTCATTCACTTCCTATGTAACATTGATATTCACCCCTCTATCATTCATTTCCTATGTAACATTGGTATTCACCCCTCTATCATCCATTCACCCCACTCACTTCCAATGTAACACTGATATTCACCCCTCTATCATTCATTCACTTCCTATGTAACATTGCTATGCACCCCTCTAGCATACATTCACCCCACTCACTTCCTATGTAACATAGATATTCACCCCTCTATCATTCATTCACTTCCTATGTAACATTGCTATGCACCCCTCTAGCATACATTCACCCCACTCACTTCCTATGTAACATAGATATTCACCCCTCTATCATTCATTCACTTCCTATGTAACATTGCTATGCACCCCTCTAGCATACATTCACCCCACTCACTTCCTATGTAACATTGATATTCACCCCTCTATCATTCATTCACTTCCTATGTAACATTGCTATGCACCCCTCTAGCATACATTCACCCCACTCACTTCCTATGTAACATAGATATTCACCCCTCTATCATCCATTCACTTCCTATGTAACATTGCTATGCACCCCTCTAGCATACATTCACCCCACTCACTTCCTATGTAACATAGATATTCACCCCTCTATCATCCATTCACTTCCTATGTAACATTGCTATGCACCCCTCTAGCATACATTCACCCCACTCACTTCCTATGTAACATTGCTATGCACCCCTCTAGCATACATTCACCCCACTCACTTCCTATGTAACATTGCTATGCACCCCTCTAGCATACATTCACCCCATTTACTTCGTATGTAACATTGCTATGCACCCCTCTAGCATACATTCACCCCACTCACTTCCTATGTAACATTGCTATCATGTTAATTTGGATCTTTTTGTTTTGTTTGTTTGTTTGTTTGTTTGTGTGAAGATAATTGTAATGTCAAGTAATAAATATTGTTCAAATGTTACCACCTTGGGTCTTCCTTCAAGTCATGCGTCCAATGTCCTTGTGCGAGTGTGCATTTCCCTTCGGCTTCCCCACTGGGTTAGGGAAATGCACACACGCACAATAACAAACACACACACACACACACACATATACAGAGAGTGTGACACACACACACACACACACACAGAGTGACACACACACACATAGACACACACACACACAGTCAAACAGTCACACACACACAGACAGAGATGAGATTACAGTTTGTCAAAAGCTTCCCCAATGTATTTTATCCAGAACACGTCATCCGATAAAAAGAAACTTTCACAAGTTTCTCACATGCAACATTTTCCTTGTAATTTATATAAATGAAAGACAATGGTTGATGACAATCATGAATTCAACACACATCAATCAAGCATGATAAGACATCCACTATCTCTGAAAACAGTCCTGACGTACCAAGCTACATTACAATTCTTTGTCAAACCAAACATCATATTCTCTGTCCTGTACCGCTCAGTAAATCTTTATATCTAACCTGATTTTCACTCGCTTTTTGCATATGCATTCAAGGTTTTCACTTGCTTTTTGCACACACAAGATTTTCACTCACTTTTTGCACATATTCAAGATTTTCACTGGCTTTTTGCACACACACATACCTGTACACACACACACACCTCTACACACACACACCTCTACACACACACGAGTTTCACTGGCTTTTTGCAGACATGATTTTCACTCGCTTTTTTCACACAAAATCTGCTGGGGGTTTTCTTAGCACACACACAATTTTCACTTGACTTTTGCACACATGCAAGATTTTTAAGGACTTCTAGCATACACATTTCTTTTCTATTCGAGGTTTGCATGCACACAAGATTTTAACCCTTTCACCGCCAGCCATTTTACAGCAAAAAAATGTCCATTAAACTTACCTGGGCAGAGATAAAAATCTGTCTGTAATATTGGGGATTCGCCTGTGACATATTTAAAATGAGGCCTATCCTTGCCTCCCAAAATTAAGAGAATAGGGTCTTTGGATAACAGACCCTGATTTGATGCCTTTTAGTGACATGGGTGTTAAACCATTGTGGTGCAAAAATGCGACGTTGGCGGTGAAAGGGAGCACAAACACGCAAATGCAAAACCAGTCACTCTCACTGTCTTTAATCTTTCTTCCCCATCACAATCTCTCTCTCTCTCTTTCTTTCTCTCCATCCCTGTCTCTCTCTTTTCCTCACTCTGTCTCTCTGTGCCCTTCATCCCCTCTCTCTCTCTCTCTCTTTCTCTCCATCCCTGTCTCTCTCTTTTCCTCACTCTGTCTCTCTGTGCCCTTCATCCTCCTCTCTCTCTCTCTCTCTCTCTCTCTCCGTATAAACACCTCACCAGTTTCACATGAACACCTCCACAGTCCATTATCACAACACACACAGAATCAGAATGAACGCAGATTGGCACGGTCAAAACTGGATCATGACAATCATTGTCACAGTTAACGCAGGATCATCATGAAGGATCGGGGTCACAGTTGGAGCAGAATCATAATGCATGATCAAGTTTTACTTTGCACACATCAGTCATAATGAATGATCAATGTTTTACTTTACATTCATCACTCATAACGAATGATCAATGTTTTACTTTGCACTCATCAGTCATAACGAATGATCAATGTTTTACTTTACACTCATCAGTCATAACGAATGATCAATGTTTTACTTTGCACACATCAGTCATAACGAATGATCAATGTTTTACTTTGCACTCATCACTCATAACGAATGATCAATGTTTTACTTTACATTCATCAGTCATAACGAATGATCAATGTTTTACTTTGCACACATCAGTCATAACGAATGATCAATGTTTTACTTTGCACACATCAGTCATAACGAATGATCAATGTTTTACTTTGCACTCATCACTCATAACGAATGATCAATGTTTTACTTTGCACACATCAGTCATAACGAATGATCAATGTTTTACTTTGCATTCATCAGTCATAACGAATGATCAATGTTTTACTTTACATTCATCAGTCATAACGAATGATCAATGTTTTACTTTACATTCATCAGTCATAACGAATGATCAATGTTTTACTTTGCATTCATCAGTCATAACGAATGATCAATGTTTTACTTTACATTCATCACTCATAATGAATGATCAATGTTTTACTTTACATTCATCAGTCATAACGAATGATCAATGTTTTACTTTGCACTCATCACTCATAACGAATGATCAATGTTTTACTTTACATTCATCAGTCATAACGAATGATCAATGTTTTACTTTGCACACATCAGTCATAACGAATGATCAATGTTTTACTTTACATTCATCAGTCATAACGAATGATCAATGTTTTACTTTACATTCATCAGTCATAACGAATGATCAATGTTTTACTTTACACACATCAGTCATAACGAATGATCAATGTTTTACTTTACATTCATCACTCATAATGAATGATCAATGTTTTACTTTGCACACATCAGTCATAATGAATGATCAATGTTTTACTTTGCACACATCAGTCATAACGAATGATCAATGTTTTACTTTACATTCATCACTCATAACGAATGATCAATGTTTTACTTTGCACACATCAGTCATAACGAATGATCAATGTTTTACTTTACATTCATCACTCATAACGAATGATCAATGTTTTACTTTGCACACATCACTCATAACGAATGATCAATGTTTTACTTTGCACACATCAGTCATAATGAATGATCAATGTTTTACTTTGCACACATCAGTCATAACGAATGATCAATGTTTTACTTTACATTCATCACTCATAACGAATGATCAATGTTTTACTTTGCACACATCAGTCATAACGAATGATCAATGTTTTACTTTGCACACATCAGTCATAACGAATGATCAATGTTTTACTTTGCACACATCAGTCATAACGAATGATCAATGTTTTACTTTGCACACATCAGTCATAATGAATGATCAATGTTTTACTTTACATTCATCAGTCATAACGAATGATCAATGTTTTACTTTGCACACATCAGTCATAACGAATGATCAATGTTTTACTTTACATTCATCAGTCATAACGAATGATCAATGTTTTACTTTGCACACATCAGTCATAATGAATGATCAATGTTTTACTTTACATTCATCACTCATAACGAATGATCAATGTTTTACTTTACATTCATCACTCATAACGAATGATCAATGTTTTACTTTGCACACATCAGTCATAACGAATGATCAATGTTTTACTTTACATTCATCACTCATAACGAATGATCAATGTTTTACTTTGCACACATCAGTCATAATGAATGATCAATGTTTTACTTTGCACACATCAGTCATAATGAATGATCAATGTTTTACTTTACATTCATCACTCATAACGAATGATCAATGTTTTACTTTACATTCATCAGTCATAATGAATGATCAATGTTTTACTTTGCACACATCAGTCATAATGAATGATCAATGTTTTACTTTGCACACATCACTCATAATGAATGATCAATGTTTTACTTTACATTCATCACTCATAACGAATGATCAATGTTTTACTTTACATTCATCAGTCATAACGAATGATCAATGTTTTACTTTACACACATCAGTCATAACGAATGATCAATGTTTTACTTTACATTCATCACTCATAACGAATGATCAATGTTTTACTTTACATTCATCAGTCATAACGAATGATCAATGTTTTACTTTACATTCATCAGTCATAATGAATGATCAATGTTTTACTTTACATTCATCACTCATAACGAATGATCAATGTTTTACTTTACATTCATCAGTCATAATGAATGATCAATGTTTTACTTTACATTCATCACTCATAACGAATGATCAATGTTTTACTTTGCACACATCAGTCATAATGAATGATCAATGTTTTACTTTGCACACATCAGTCATAACGAATGATCAATGTTTTACTTTACATTCATCAGTCATAATGAATGATCAATGTTTTACTTTGCACACATCACTCATAACGAATGATCAATGTTTTACTTTGCACACATCACTCATAACGAATGATCAATGTTTTACTTTACATTCATCAGTCATAACGAATGATCAATGTTTTACTTTGCACACATCACTCATAACGAATGATCAATGTTTTACTTTGCACACATCACTCATAACGAATGATCAATGTTTTACTTTACATTCATCAGTCATAATGAATGATCAATGTTTTACTTTACATTCATCAGTCATAACGAATGATCAATGTTTTACTTTACATTCATCAGTCATAACGAATGATCAATGTTTTACTTTGCACACATCAGTCATAACGAATGATCAATGTTTTACTTTGCACACATCAGTCATAACGAATGATCAATGTTTTACTTTACATTCATCAGTCATAACGAATGATCAATGTTTTACTTTGCACACATCAGTCATAATGAATGATCAATGTTTTACTTTGCACACATCACTCATAACGAATGATCAATGTTTTACTTTACATTCATCAGTCATAATGAATGATCAATGTTTTACTTTGCACACATCACTCATAACGAATGATCAATGTTTTACTTTACATTCATCAGTCATAACGAATGATCAATGTTTTACTTTGCACACATCACTCATAACGAATGATCAATGTTTTACTTTGCACACATCAGTCATAATGAATGATCAATGTTTTACTTTGCACACATCAGTCATAACGAATGATCAATGTTTTACTTTGCACACATCAGTCATAACGAATGATCAAGTTTTACTTTGCACACATCAGTCATAATGAATGATCAATGTTTTACTTTGCACACATCAGTCATAACGAATGATCAATGTTTTACTTTGCACACATCAGTCATAACGAATGATCAATGTTTTACTTTGCACACATCAGTCATAACGAATGATCAATGTTTTACTTTGCACACATCAGTCATAATGAATGATCAATGTTTTACTTTACATTCATCAGTCATAACGAATGATCAATGTTTTACTTTGCACACATCACTCATAACGAATGATCAATGTTTTACTTTGCATTCATCAGTCATAACGAATGATCAATGTTTTACTTTGCACACATCAGTCATAACGAATGATCAAGTTTTACTTTGCACACATCAGTCATAATGAATGATCAATGTTTTACTTTGCACACATCAGTCATAACGAATGATCAATGTTTTACTTTGCACACATCAGTCATAACGAATGATCAATGTTTTACTTTGCATTCATCAGTCATAACGAATGATCAATGTTTTACTTTGCACACATCAGTCATAATGAATGATCAAGTTTTACTTTGCACACATCAGTCATAATGAATGATCAATGTTTTACTTTGCACACATCAGTCATAACGAATGATCAATGTTTTACTTTGCACACATCAGTCATAACGAATGATCAATGTTTTACTTTGCACACATCAGTCATAATGAATGATCAATGTTTTACTTTGCACACATCAGTCATAACGAATGATCAATGTTTTACTTTACACTCATCAGTCATAACGAATGATCAATGTTTTACTTTGCACACATCAGTCATAATGAATGATCAATGTTTTACTTTGCATTCATCAGTCATAACGAATGATCAATGTTTTACTTTACATTCATCAGTCATAACGAATGATCAATGTTTTACTTTGCACACATCAGTCATAATGAATGATCAATGTTTTACTTTACATTCATCAGTCATAACGAATGATCAATGTTTTACTTTGCACACATCAGTCATAATGAATGATCAATGTTTTACTTTGCATTCATCAGTCATAACGAATGATCAATGTTTTACTTTACATTCATCACTCATAATGAATGATCAATGTTTTACTTTGCACACATCAGTCATAACGAATGATCAATGTTTTACTTTGCACACATCAGTCATAACGAATGATCAATGTTTTACTTTGCACACATCAGTCATAATGAATGATCAATGTTTTACTTTACATTCATCACTCATAATGAATGATCAATGTTTTACTTTACATTCATCAGTCATAATGAATGATCAATGTTTTACTTTGCACACATCAGTCATAACGAATGATCAATGTTTTACTTTACATTCATCAGTCATAATGAATGATCAATGTTTTACTTTGCATTCATCAGTCATAACGAATGATCAATGTTTTACTTTACACACATCAGTCATAACGAATGATCAATGTTTTACTTTGCACACATCAGTCATAATGAATGATCAATGTTTTACTTTACATTCATCAGTCATAACGAATGATCAATGTTTTACTTTGCACACATCAGTCATAATGAATGATCAATGTTTTACTTTGCACACATCAGTCATAATGAATGATCAATGTTTTACTTTGCATTCATCAGTCATAACGAATGATCAATGTTTTACTTTGCACACATCAGTCATAACGAATGATCAAGTTTTACTTTGCACACATCAGTCATAATGAATGATCAATGTTTTACTTTGCACACATCAGTCATAATGAATGATCAATGTTTTACTTTGCACACATCAGTCATAACGAATGATCAATGTTTTACTTTACATTCATCAGTCATAATGAATGATCAATGTTTTACTTTACATTCATCAGTCATAATGAATGATCAATGTTTTACTTTACATTCATCAGTCATAACGAATGATCAATGTTTTACTTTGCACACATCAGTCATAATGAATGATCAATGTTTTACTTTACATTCATCACTCATAACGAATGATCAATGTTTTACTTTACATTCATCACTCATAACGAATGATCAATGTTTTACTTTACATTCATCACTCATAACGAATGATCAATGTTTTACTTTGCACACATCAGTCATAATGAATGATCAATGTTTTACTTTACATTCATCAGTCATAACGAATGATCAATGTTTTACTTTACATTCATCAGTCATAACGAATGATCAATGTTTTACTTTACACACATCAGTCATAACGAATGATCAATGTTTTACTTTACATTCATCACTCATAATGAATGATCAATGTTTTACTTTGCACACATCAGTCATAACGAATGATCAATGTTTTACTTTACATTCATCAGTCATAATGAATGATCAATGTTTTACTTTGCACACATCAGTCATAACGAATGATCAATGTTTTACTTTACATTCATCAGTCATAACGAATGATCAATGTTTTACTTTACACACATCAGTCATAACGAATGATCAATGTTTTACTTTGCACACATCAGTCATAACGAATGATCAATGTTTTACTTTGCACACATCAGTCATAACGAATGATCAATGTTTTACTTTGCACACATCAGTCATAACGAATGATCAATGTTTTACTTTGCACACATCAGTCATAACGAATGATCAATGTTTTACTTTGCACACATCAGTCATAACGAATGATCAATGTTTTACTTTGCACACATCAGTCATAACGAATGATCAATGTTTTACTTTGCACACATCAGTCATAACGAATGATCAATGTTTTACTTTACATTCATCAGTCATAACGAATGATCAATGTTTTACTTTGCACACATCAGTCATAACGAATGATCAATGTTTTACTTTGCACACATCAGTCATAATGAATGATCAATGTTTTACTTTGCACACATCAGTCATAACGAATGATCAATGTTTTACTTTGCACACATCAGTCATAACGAATGATCAATGTTTTACTTTGCACACATCAGTCATAACGAATGATCAATGTTTTACTTTGCACACATCAGTCATAACGAATGATCAATGTTTTACTTTACATTCATCAGTCATAATGAATGATCAATGTTTTACTTTGCACACATCAGTCATAACGAATGATCAATGTTTTACTTTGCACACATCACTCATAACGAATGATCAATGTTTTACTTTGCACACATCAGTCATAACGAATGATCAATGTTTTACTTTGCACACATCACTCATAACGAATGATCAATGTTTTACTTTGCACACATCAGTCATAATGAATGATCAATGTTTTACTTTACATTCATCACTCATAATGAATGATCAATGTTTTACTTTGCACACATCACTCATAACGAATGATCAATGTTTTACTTTGCACACATCAGTCATAACGAATGATCAATGTTTTACTTTGCACACATCAGTCATAATGAATGATCAATGTTTTACTTTACATTCATCAGTCATAACGAATGATCAATGTTTTACTTTACATTCATCACTCATAACGAATGATCAATGTTTTACTTTACATTCATCAGTCATAACGAATGATCAATGTTTTACTTTACATTCATCACTCATAACGAATGATCAATGTTTTACTTTGCACACATCACTCATAACGAATGATCAATGTTTTACTTTACATTCATCAGTCATAACGAATGATCAATGTTTTACTTTACATTCATCACTCATAACGAATGATCAATGTTTTACTTTACATTCATCACTCATAACGAATGATCAATGTTTTACTTTACATTCATCACTCATAACGAATGATCAATGTTTTACTTTACATTCATCACTCATAATGAATGATCAATGTTTTACTTTACATTCATCACTCATAACGAATGATCAATGTTTTACTTTACATTCATCACTCATAACGAATGATCAATGTTTTACTTTACATTCATCAGTCATAACGAATGATCAATGTTTTACTTTGCACACATCAGTCATAACGAATGATCAATGTTTTACTTTACATTCATCACTCATAACGAATGATCAATGTTTTACTTTACATTCATCACTCATAACGAATGATCAATGTTTTACTTTACATTCATCAGTCATAACGAATGATCAATGTTTTACTTTACATTCATCAGTCATAACGAATGATCAATGTTTTACTTTACATTCATCACTCATAACGAATGATCAATGTTTTACTTTACATTCATCAGTCATAACGAATGATCAATGTTTTACTTTACATTCATCACTCATAACGAATGATCAATGTTTTACTTTACATTCATCACTCATAACGAATGATCAATGTTTTACTTTACACACATCAGTCATAACGAATGATCAATGTTTTACTTTACATTCATCAGTCATAACGAATGATCAATGTTTTACTTTACATTCATCAGTCATAACGAATGATCAATGTTTTACTTTACATTCATCACTCATAACGAATGATCAATGTTTTACTTTACATTCATCACTCATAACGAATGATCAATGTTTTACTTTGCACACATCAGTCATAACGAATGATCAATGTTTTACTTTACACACATCAGTCATAACGAATGATCAATGTTTTACTTTACATTCATCACTCATAATGAATGATCAATGTTTTACTTTACATTCATCACTCATAACGAATGATCAATGTTTTACTTTACATTCATCAGTCATAACGAATGATCAATGTTTTACTTTACATTCATCACTCATAACGAATGATCAATGTTTTACTTTACACACATCAGTCATAACGAATGATCAATGTTTTACTTTACATTCATCAGTCATAACGAATGATCAATGTTTTACTTTACATTCATCAGTCATAACGAATGATCAATGTTTTACTTTGCATTCATCAGTCATAACGAATGATCAATGTTTTACTTTACATTCATCAGTCATAACGAATGATCAATGTTTTACTTTACATTCATCAGTCATAACGAATGATCAATGTTTTACTTTACACACATCAGTCATAACGAATGATCAATGTTTTACTTTACATTCATCAGTCATAATGAATGATCAATGTTTTACTTTACATTCATCACTCATAACGAATGATCAATGTTTTACTTTACATTCATCAGTCATAACGAATGATCAATGTTTTACTTTACATTCATCACTCATAACGAATGATCAATGTTTTACTTTGCACTCATCACTCATAACGAATGATCAATGTTTTACTTTACATTCATCAGTCATAACGAATGATCAATGTTTTACTTTACATTCATCAGTCATAACGAATGATCAATGTTTTACTTTGCATTCATCAGTCATAACGAATGATCAATGTTTTACTTTACATTCATCAGTCATAACGAATGATCAATGTTTTACTTTACATTCATCAGTCATAACGAATGATCAATGTTTTACTTTGCATTCATCAGTCATAACGAATGATCAATGTTTTACTTTACATTCATCAGTCATAATGAATGATCAATGTTTTACTTTACATTCATCACTCATAACGAATGATCAATGTTTTACTTTACATTCATCAGTCATAACGAATGATCAATGTTTTACTTTACATTCATCAGTCATAACGAATGATCAATGTTTTACTTTACATTCATCAGTCATAACGAATGATCAATGTTTTACTTTACATTCATCAGTCATAACGAATGATCAATGTTTTACTTTGCATTCATCAGTCATAACGAATGATCAATGTTTTACTTTGCACACATCACTCATAATGAATGATCAATGTTTTACTTTACATTCATCACTCATAACGAATGATCAATGTTTTACTTTACATTCATCAGTCATAACGAATGATCAATGTTTTACTTTACATTCATCAGTCATAATGAATGATCAATGTTTTACTTTACATTCATCAGTCATAATGAATGATCAATGTTTTACTTTACATTCATCACTCATAACGAATGATCAATGTTTTACTTTACATTCATCAGTCATAACGAATGATCAATGTTTTACTTTACATTCATCAGTCATAACGAATGATCAATGTTTTACTTTACATTCATCACTCATAACGAATGATCAATGTTTTACTTTACATTCATCAGTCATAACGAATGATCAATGTTTTACTTTACACACATCAGTCATAACGAATGATCAATGTTTTACTTTACATTCATCAGTCATAATGAATGATCAATGTTTTACTTTACATTCATCACTCATAACGAATGATCAATGTTTTACTTTACATTCATCACTCATAACGAATGATCAATGTTTTACTTTACATTCATCAGTCATAACGAATGATCAATGTTTTACTTTACATTCATCAGTCATAATGAATGATCAATGTTTTACTTTACATTCATCAGTCATAATGAATGATCAATGTTTTACTTTACATTCATCAGTCATAATGAATGATCAATGTTTTACTTTACATTCATCAGTCATAACGAATGATCAAGGTCTTAATTAGTGAAGGCTCATAACAAAATGGTCGTGGTTTCAGTTAACTTACAATCACAGGGATCATTGTCATCAAGACATGGATCAGGATCGTAATGATTATATGACTTCAATAAACAAAGGATCACAATGAAGGATCACAATGAAGGATCATGATTTGGGCTGACACAGCGACAGGATTGTGACCATTGTCACAGATAATGCTGGATCCTGACGAATGATCCTCTTCACAGTTAACGCAGGATCCTTGGCCAGCACATTTCCCAGCTAGGCCTGGGCTCTTTTTGGGTAGCTGATCCACATTATGTCACCATCAAACAATCAACAACAACAACAAACCAGTCCACTCCATCCACTGAACACCTCAACCAAAGAACCAAAGACCTCAGCAGATCGCAATAAATAAAAGTCGCCGTTCATGAAAATTATCTCAGAGATGGCCCAGTCACCATGGACTCAAGTTTTCTGTCAGTCTCAAAAAAGTGGCCGCTCACGTAATGATCTCAATCTCAATCAATGAACCAAAGACCCTGATAGATGGCCCAGTCACCAAAGACCTTGATAGATGGCCCAGTCACCAAAGACCCTGATAGATGGCCCAGTCACCAAAGACCCTGATAGATGGCCCAGTCACCAAAGACCCTGATAGATGGCCCAGTCACCAAAGACCCTGATAGATGGCCCAGTCACCAAAGACCCTGATAGATGGCCCAGTCACCAAAGACCCTGATAGATGGCCCAGTCACCAAAGACCTTGATAGATGGCCCAGTCACCAAAGACCCTGATAGATGGCCCAGTCACCAAAGACCCTGATAGATGGCCCAGTCACCAAAGACCTTGATAGATGGCCCAGTCACCAAAGACCCTGATAGATGGCCCAGTCACCAAAGACCTTGATAGATGGCCCAGTCACCAAAGACCCTGATAGATGGCCCAGTCACCAAAGACCTTGATAGATGGCCCAGTCACCAAAGACCTTGATAGATGGCCCAGTCACCAAAGACCTTGATAGATGGCCCAGTCACCAAAGACCTTGATAGATGGCCCAGTCACCAAAGACCTTGATAGATGGCCCAGTCACCAAAGACCTTGATAGATGGCCCAGTCACCAAAGACCTTGATAGATGGCCCAGTCACCAAAGACCTTGATAGATGGCCCAGTCACCAAAGACCTTGATAGATGGCCCAGTCACCAAAGACCTTGATAGATGGCCCAGTCACCAAAGACCCTGATAGATGGCCCAGTCACCAAAGACCTTGATAGATGGCCCAGTCACCAAAGACCTTGATAGATGGCCCAGTCACCAAAGACCTTGATAGATGGCCCAGTCACCAAAGACCTTGATAGATGGCCCAGTCACCAAAGACCTTGATAGATGGCCCAGTCACCAAAGACCCTGATAGATGGCCCAGTCACCAAAGACCCTGATAGATGGCCCAGTCACCAAAGACCCTGATAGATGGCCCAGTCACCAAAGACCCTGATAGATGGCCCAGTCACCAAAGACCCTGATAGATGGCCCAGTCACCAAAGACCCTGATAGATGGCCCAGTCACCAAAGACCCTGATAGATGGCCCAGTCACCAAAGACCCTGATAGATGGCCCAGTCACCAAAGACCTTGATAGATGGCCCAGTCACCAAAGACTTAAAGACCCCCCACACTGACGCACCACGGTTAAGTCCCCTTGTTTTTTTGGGGGTAGCTGTGACCCACATACAAAATGCCCCAACTTCAAATTGAGGCTACTCTTTTAAAATGATGTTTCGATTTGAATTTTGGGGAATTGTAAGGGATCCAAACCTGGTCAAA
>JAGGCT020004116.1:2331998-2353830 GCA_017654935.2 Phymorhynchus buccinoides
TAATCATTCATTTGGCATATGTCCTCTCTCTCTCTCGCACTACGCCGCGCACGCACGCACACCCACACGCGCGACACAAACCACTCTCTTCTCTCTCTCTCTCTCTCTCTCTCTCTCTCTCTCTCTCTCTCTCTCACCATCTCTCTCTCGTCTCTCTTCTCTCTCCTCACATGTTTTCGGTGTCCTTACCCATTAAGCCATGTCAGTCTGGGAAAAGTGCATTTACATCACTGCCTACAGAAAAAAATAATGATACAGTTGTAAATGTTTATAATTTACACATCTGCTGAGTTAATGCTGAAACACACTTTATACACCTTTATATGTTGCTTTCATTTTATCTTCTGGTCACAGCATTGTCTTATATTAAGGAGGGGGGGGGGGGGGGGTAGGGGTGTGGAGAGAAGGGGGAGAAGGAGGGGCAAGATGGCTAAACGTCAAATGCATATAATCGGTCTCCAAATTTTAGGTCTCAAAATACTACACTAGGTGTTTCTCATAATACTTATATATCTAATCATTGCTATTGTTGCATACAAAGCAACCAATACATAGCTTTTAGGAAATTTTACAAAAATTTTCCATGAAAATGTTCTTGAAAAACGCTGCACCTCGTAGGGTGCGCAGTGCACGGAGGGTACATTTGTTTACACACGTGTAACCCATATGTGTGGTTGCCTGATCCCATGGGCTATATTGTGCAATAGGTATTTGTGTTGGGGCTCACATTTTATGTGGATATCGTTTGGTGGTACAGGTGACACTGAAGCATATGTCAGCTTGCCTGAGATCCGAAATGAGACTTTCGATACTTTCGTACCATATTTATTCCTCTTTTGGTCACAACTGGTGGTGCTGATATCAATACAAGACAAAGCTGTCAGGTAACAAATTGTACTTAGGAGTGTTGATTTATTATTGCTCAACTGCCAACATAATTTTTTTTAATTTTGACCATTTTTGGCCCCTTGTGGAAAATGGCAGCAGTATAATTGAATTCATATTCTTTTTGCAATAGGACCCATACCCTTGCAATAAGTTGGAATGATTTTGGTCTTGTGAGATGGTGCAAGCAGCAGTATAACCTTTCAGTGTAAAAGCAGGTAGTTTATTCAAAGGTGTGCAGTGCTCAATAATCGAAGTGTTGGTTTTGCTGAACATGAGCAGAGCCAACAATATTCAGAAAGTTCCTCCACTGCCCCCTACTGCTGTAGCTGGGTGGCAGCTGCCGCTCTGGTTTGTGGCGGATAGCTTCCTTTCTCAAGAACTCAAGTACACCCCGAGAGTCCAGTTCTCTTACCATAGCCAGGCAAGACAATTAGACAATAGCTCCAAGTATGTTTGCAACCTCATTGCTTCAATCACATTTCAGAAGAGAATTCACGTTTCAGTTTTCGAACTTGATGAGTGGAAAATGGTTGATTGTTTAAACTCGATAGCATTTATATTTTATAAAGGTTAAGTGGTTTTTTTGCATTTGGCGCAAAGTCTTTCACTCTCGACACCTCTTACCATGTATTTGTGACTTTGTGCATACAAAATTGAAACAATTTTTGTATACCATATCATTGAACACAATTTCTAATACTTATAACACATTCCTCTTGGTGCTAGTTTGGGTCACATATTTTATTTGACACGCAGTCCCTCTTCAGTGGCCCATTGCATCCCTGAAGGCGCATTCAAAGGAATGTTCATGTACCTCTTTCCCACGGCTCCAGAAGGGGAGTCAACTTTAGCATGAGACGGAGTTATTCAGAAACCCACCTTCACTATACAGCAGGCACCCGTTTTAATTGATTTTTGCACCCGAGTTTCTGGTCAAGGCCATGACTCAACAAGCCGTGCAACATGGATTTGTGCTTTCCCCACGTTTCCCTCAGCTTTGCGAGTGCAACAGGCAAGACGTTTTTTATTTTTAATTTCTCTACAATTTTTGAATCGTAGTCAAGAATCGAAAGGCCGCGATTCAACTCCAAAACCGCGCCAATTGCCGTTTGGACTCGAGGCGTTCGGGGGGCTCGCCAAGACGGAACAGCCACACCTCCTTCGTGGACTTCGTGGTGGGATCGACCCCAGCTGCCGGGTGCTCATCATGAGCGAGAAGATAGAGAAGAATAAGAAACGAGAAAATAGAGTGGAAAAGAAAAGCCCAACGCCAGAGATTGTGGGAGCGCTGGGTGGGTGATGCCTGAGCAGAGAGCTGAGCCGAGGAGCTGACATCTGAGACTGAGGCGCAACCACGGGACCCTTCACCCATCCCTTTCGACGGTGCTAGTCTGTCAATTGACGAAATGAGGTGTGTAGCAACGTAGTATCGAATTAGAAAAACGGGTTTATGTTTCAATTTGGCTAGGCTTCTGTATTTTTCGCGTGAAGTAGGCCGACGTATTAATAGCTTATGTTTTTCATGTTTTTCTTTATAGTACGAAGTTTCGGTTGACTCTGTTCTTTCGATAATATATGTAATTTTCGATGTACATAATTGTCAAGACGCTATCACCGCGCTTTGGGAACTAAAGTGTTTCAGAATTATAGGTTGTCTGTACATAGCCTGGTTCTTCTCTTGGCCCAGCTGAGCCAACACAAGGGAGGTAACCCGTTTGTTTTTCATTAACTTTTTCTTTCTTGGTTCTCATTTCCCCTCTGTCCCGCCGAATCCGTCGCCAAGGGAGTAATAGTGTGTTGTGAAAGAGAGAACGGGGCTTAATTTGATATATTTTGTTTGTTTGTTCAATTGTTTTCGTATTCCGGTTCTTTTTCGAGTATGAAAAAGAGGAGTGATATAATTTTTTTTGACTCGGGAAAGAGTAATTCAAATGGTAAACTTTGAACTATTTTTAATTTACCCCGAGTCACTTTTAATGTAATGTATTTTTGGTGAGAGAGTATTGAGTGTGTAGACTTGTAATGTACCTTTTCTATCCACTCTTCTGTGGCAGGCCAGTCGTTCCAAACAATCTTCATTTAAGTGTTTTAATCTTCACAAGTTTATTCATTCTTTTTGTGTTGCACACGGCTGTTTCTGTCGAATTTTACTTCCTCTTCTCTCACCTAGCATTGAATTGTGTAATAATGTTTTTTAAAGGATTTCCATTTGCCTGGCGTGTGACTCCGTGTGCTATGAACCAAGCCTTTCCCTGTCTCCTGTGCTCTTCTATCCCCTAGAACGTGACATACAACCCTTCGCGGCCATGAACTCCTGGAGGTTGCGTTATCTTATTAATATCTTGGTTGTTTATTTTAAACAAACGCTTGTTTCCCATCTATTTGAGCAACCCAATTTTGTTATCATGAAAATTCTAAATGTATTAGTAGTAGTAATGGTAGGGACAAAAGCTTTTTATATAGTGCCATCGTATACATAAAGTATACAACACATAATTTGGTCCAAGGTGTATCGTTCATTTTTCCTAAAACCAATCACCAGTCACAAGCTTCTAACATACTTAACCATTTTGGGGAATCATCCAAGCGGTTTTTGAATGTGTTAAGAGGCCTGTTGCAACATAGATTCTGAACTAAGTTGTCCTTAATATTAGTATTAAACTTTTTAATCTAAACTTTACCATATGCATTCATTGTTAGATTATATTGAGGACAATCAAAGAAATGTTTTTTCCAAGACAAGTCCAATTGACTATTGATTATTTTATAGGCCTCAATGACCCTCCCGCCCCCTTAATTCTGGTTCCTTTGATAGAAAACAGGTTTAGATATTTAAGTCTACTATAATACTCCATATTTTGGTATTCCCTAAGTTGGTGCTCTGCGTTGCAACTTTTTCAATCGCTGTGACTGGGAATTTATACTTTGGGCACATATGATTGTTTCCATAGTCCTAAGTGGGGTCCTTACTACTGTCCGTTGGTATATTTGATAATGTACATCCTGATCAATATTTACAAAGGTTCTTTTAATTAAACCATATCTTATTAGCATAATTAATACAGTTCTTAATATGTTTGTCAAATGAAATCCTTAATCAAATGTTGGCCCTTAAGTATGTTTCATGATCACATTAAAAAAAATGGTTACTGGACAGAGAAATCCTGTGCTGAAATGAAACAGTGGAACCTGTTAAACCGGCATCGTTTGTGTGCCTATCTCTACACGCTTGCATTCTACGTAAAGTCGTTTTGGTCCGGTGTAGATAACAGACAAATGCAAACGCTCTCGATAGATCACATGGCGTTGAATCTGTTCTTCTAAGGCCGTTATTGGTCTGTGCCAGGACTGAACCGCTTTGTCTCAATACAAATCAATGTTTTGGAAATGGAATGTTCCAAAGATCACTTCACCATCAACATTGCTATTTTAAACTAACATAGATAGGTACGAGAAGAGTAATGCAGATAAGGTCAATTAAATCTGTTAAAGTGCTTGAAAATCGTTTCTTCTTGACATTCAAGAGCTGCCTTAAATGAATGTATAGGTTGTGAATATAAATTATTTCTTCCATGTTCTTGCAATTTCGTCTTTCGACAGAGGTGGTAAGGTGACTAAGGGGGGGGGGGAGGTGGGGGAGGAGAGTTGGGGAGGGGGAGTGGTGACCAAGGTTACGACAACACCATAACATACACACACACGTCCACACACGTCACACCTGTCTGATAAGGACAAAATGGAAATTTCGAATTGACAGAAGCCCGTGATCTCCAGTGAACATCTCTTCATTTCATATAGGACTACTATGCTTCATGTCACTCCAGTGCCAGGGTTTATGCGCAATTTCTAAGGATAATGAGCGGATCCTAAAATTCACGCATATTCTCGGGCCAGGAGAGGCCTCCAATGCATTCATTGTACATTCCAAATATCGCTGGTTTCTCCAGATCCCCCATCCTTCACAAAGTCGTTCAACGACCCCGTCTTCCTCAATCATTACTGTGTGTGTGGGTGTGTGCGCGTGTGCGTGTGTGCGTGTGTGAGTCTCTGTGTGTGTGTGTCTCTGTGTGCGTGCGTGCGTGTGTGCGTGCGTGCGTGCGTGCGTGCGTGCAGTGCGTGCGTGCGTGCGTGCTGCGTGCGTGCCGTGCGTGCGTTGCGTGCGTCGTGGCGCTGAGCGTGCGCTGCGTGCGTGCGTGTCGTGCTTGCGTGCGTGCGTGCGGCGGCGTGGAATCAATATTTACAGTGACACAATGAATATTAAATGAGCCTGTCCTTTTTACATTTAGAGTTAGAATTGGTGTTATTCTCACGTGATGAAAGTATTACAGTGTAACAAATATTGTCTGCATTTTCCTATGGAGTAACCACCCAACACCGCGCACGCGCATTTTGGGTCAGCTAGTAGATGCCTGTGTACAGATCGTGTTAATAATTGGCTTATCCTAGACGTAACTGCAGTGGTTTAGCTTGTCTTGTCTGGATCAGTGTAGTAGTAAGAAGCACACTGACAATCAGACAGGAAGAAATCGTTTTAATTTGGCTGATTGAGTCAGTTACTTTTAATGGCATCTGGGAGGTCATTCCACAAATGGGTTGTGCTTGGAAGGAATGAGTGTCTATGTAGTTTCAGTGTCTGTGTGTGGTGTGTGTGACATGCGGTGTGCGGGTAATGGTGTGTCCTTGCATACACGCGCGCGCGCATACACACACACACACTACGCAAGCGCGTTTCGCAAGTGTGATGTATCGTGCGTGTGTCGTGTGTTGTGTGTGTGGTGTGTGTGTTGTGTGTGGTTTGTGGTGTGTGTGTGTGAATGTTTGTGTGTGTGTGTGTGTGTTGTGTGTGTTGTGTGTGTGTGTGGTGTGTGTTGGTGGTGTGTGTGTGTGTGTTCGTGTGCCTGTTGTCCTGTCGGCGTGTCTGTGTCTGTATTGGTGTGTGTGTGTGTGTGTTTGTGTGTGTGCGTGTCGGCGTGGTTGCGCGTGCACGTGTGCCTGTGTGGTGTGATCCTGCCTGTGTGTGTGTGTGTTTGATGTGTGTGTGTGTGTGCGTGCGTGTGCGTGTGCGTGTGCGTGTGCGTGTGCGTGCGTGTGCGCGTGCGTGTGCCTGTGTGTGTCTGTCCTGTGTGGTGTGGTGTATGTGTGTATGTGTATGTGTGTGTGTCTGTGTTGTGTGTGTCTGTGTGTGTGTGGGTGTGTCTATGTGCCGTGGTGTGTATTTGTGTTACTCAATTTAAAACTCCTCCCACTAAAGTGGATTCAGACAAAATTATATTGTGTTTGTGATGTTGGTGTGGTGATTGTATTGTGCATGTGCCCTGTGAGTGTGTGTAATGTAAGTTAACAGGATATCTATGCAGGCTTAATATAACTTCCTCCACCTCCGACCTCCTTAAAATGTTTAGACGTACACTTAAAGGAAGATAACCGAACAATGAACAATGTTAAAGATACGTACTAGTGAACTACTTAATAAACCATTTACAAACAGAATCAAGAATAGAATATTTGTTTAGAATACCGGGTAGGAGACAATGGTGTCGATCCATCGTAAACCGTCAATACCCGAATTCTGGAAAAGTTCTCTGCTTTAGGACATTAATCAGTAATGACTGACACTCAAGATTCACCACCACATGCTTTTATACATTATTGCAATTTTGGTTTTGATGAATTCAACCGAAGTATATGATTAGACTTTGAATCTCCTGGACGAGAAAGTAACGGGCGTTTTTTGTAATGTTTCCCGTTGCATCTATCATTACATTTAATAAAGTTATTATAAGATTGACCGGTTTCCCCGCCCCCCCCCCTGAGTTCATCAATAAAGTTTTTGACATTTTTCTTGAGATGTTTGTTTTTATAATTGAGAAACATTCTTTAAGATCTAAAGAACATTTATTGATACACGGTCATTCATATTTTGAGCTGCCTTTTTTGCAGCGTGGTCTACCCGTTCATTGCTGATATTCCACAGTGAGAAGAGGCACCCAACAAAAAGTAACATAATGAGCCTTTCAAAGAAAAGAAGGTGTATGATTATATTAATTTCGAATACACATGTCAAGTCGGTAATACATGAATTGGGAGACTTAATAGCATAAATGCAGCTTTAGAATCAGCACATATTAAGATTTGACTGTTCTTTATAGAAGCTTAAATAAATCCAAAGATTGAAGTATGCAAGCATTCCGAGCGCTAAATATAGACAACTTTTTACCAAGATAGATAACTTTTCTACTTTTAAGCTGGGCATAACCGAAAGCTGCTCCTTGTTAATATTGTCTAACACTGACCCCTCTGTGAAAATTTTAATGATGATTGTAATTGTTTTCTAATGATGATTGTAATTGTTTTCCTAAATGCGTGTACACAGAACGTCTTAAAATATTGGGAGATCCTTCCTTAGAATAAATGATGTGATTTTCAATATCAAAGATAGCTTTAGATTGCTCCCATTTCGAATAGGAGAAAATGTGGGTTTTTTAGCAATGTTGTTTGTTTCTATTTTTGGTATCACGTAGCAGATCGGAGGAAAACGAATAAATAGATTTTTGTGATTGAATATTCCGTGCACGTTTTCCAAAAATCCTTTTCGGATTTAAACACATTGTGTGTGTATTTGTGTGTATTTGTGTGTGTGTTTGTGTTTGCGTGAGTGTGTGTGTGTGTGTGTGTGTGTGTGTGTGTGGTGATGTGTGTGTGTGTGCGCGAGGCGCGGAGCGTTTTTTGTGCAATCACTCCACGACTTACACACGGACAGCACTCATCCGCTAAAAGCGCACCACAAAGCTGTTCTTTAATTTATCTTTGTGAGGAGCGCATTTGCAGATAGGTACTTTGTAGGCTCTTTGCTCAATTTGTATTATTATTATTATTATTATTATTATTATTATTATTATCATCATTATTTTATTATTATTATTATTATTATATATTATTATTAATTATTATTATTATTATTATTATTATTATTATGCGGTTATTATTTTTATTATCATCATTATTATTATTATTATCATCATTATTATTATTATTATTATTATTATTATTATTATTATTATTATTATCATCATCATCATATTATATTATTATTATTACTATTACTATTATTATTATTATTAGAAAAAAACAATTATCATCGATCGACGTTAGCCTGCAGCAGGGGACATCAGCAACATGAGAGCTGTACCACAGCTGTTTCCCACAGCTAAATATTAAGTGGAAGAAAGATACGCATGTAGGGGACATTCGGACACGTGCGCACATTTATGTCCCCTTCTTTGTTTCACTTATTTTTGGATTGCGCACGGGTTTCCGCATAGACTATCCGCTTATGGGTGTTCACGGCCTAAAAACAAAACAAAAAACGGTAAGTTGAGCCACATATTTTAACCCTTTCACCGCCAGCCATATTTCAGCCCAAAATATTCCATTAAATTTACCTGGGTAGAGAACAAAATCCATCTGCAGTATTGGGGATTCTTCTGTGACATATTATAAAATAAGGTCTATCCTTACTTCCCAAAACTGAGACAATAGGGTCTTTGGATAATATACCCCAATTTGATGCCTTTTAGTGACATAGGTGTTAAACCACTGTGGTGCTAAAATGCGACTTTGGCGGTGAAAGGGTTAACATGCCTAAAACACATTCTGCCCTGCGCCGGACTCTTTTTCGGGCAGAGACCTCAATTTACTTTCTTTATCAATGTAGAAACTATTAGGGGAAGACGGGGGGGAAATACCTATGGGCGGGTAAGAAGCCCATGCCAATTATCTCATGAAGATGAAGAAAATTTCAGTCACATTTTGCACAAGAAGCGAGTGTGCATGGGCTTCTTACTCGCCCATGGGCTTTTTACCCCGTCTTCACTTAATGACTCAAATAGTTTATTCAGAAGCTATTTGCGTCAGAATAATCGCTAAACTCGTGGCGCGATTTAAAATCATTTTGCAAGTACCTTGTTGTCGTTGTTGTTTTGATGTGTGTGCGTGTGCGTGTGCGTGCGTGCCTGCGTGCCTGCGGTGCGGTGCGGTGCGGTGCGGTGCGGTGCGGTGCGGTGCGGTGCGTGCTTGTGCGGTGCGGTGCGGTGCGGTGCGGTGCGGTGCGGTGCGTGCGTGCGTGCGTGCTGTGCGAGAGTGTGAGTGGAGTGTTGTGTGTGTGTGTGTGTGTGTGTTGTGTGTGTGTGAGTGAGTGTGTTGTGTGTGTGTGTGTGGTGTGTGTGTGTGTGTGTGTGTGTGTGTGTGTGAGTGTGGGTGTGTGCGTGCGTGCGTGTGTGCATGTGTGTGCGTGTGCGTGTGTGTGTGTGAGTATTTTGCAATAAAACTAGTACAGTCGACGACGGTTATAACGAAGCCCCAGGGACACTCAAAAGTGCTTCGTTATAACCGTCGTTCACTGTATCCGTCCCGACGGTTATAACTAATTTCTAAGAGGCTGATATGTAATATCAGTCGTGTTGGTTATAACGAATTTCTATCCGAGCATTTTCGTAATAGCCAGCGAGTGTGTTAGGCTGAAAATGAAGGCCTCCAGCATTCAAAAGTAGATCAGCCAGATATTTGGTATATTGGTATTTGGTATATTCTAGTCGCAGAGACTTATCTCTGTGAAATTCAGGCTCATCTCCCCCGGAGAGCGCGTCACCGCAAGTACAGCGTCTACTCAAATTTGTTTATGTGCGGAAATTGCACGGGTCAGACTAGCTTTACCCGGGTTTCACTCACGCTGCAGTCACGCATTACATTTGGCAGGCGAACTTCTTAGCCACTCTGCCACCTGTTAGCAATGTATAAAATGTGCCAGAATGTTTTCACTACTTTCTTAACGATGCTGCTATAGCATGCACAATGATATTTATTAATGTTCACTTGCGCACACATGTATGCGTGTATGTACAGTCGACGACGTTTATGACGAAATGCCAGGGGCATTCAAAGCTATTTCATTATAACCGGCGTTCACTGTACCTGACGCGACTGTCATAAGGAATTTCTGTCAGATTGCTTTGTTATATCCGGTGTGTTTCCAAAAGATGGCATTACATTAATTCATGTAATTACATGCACGTTGCGCTATCCAGTTTGAAATCTTCACAGGATGAACATGCTTCACTGTAGGGCAGCTTTGTTAACCCTTTCACCGCCAGCCATATTTCAGCCAAAAAATGTCCATTAAATTGACCTAAGTAGAGAACAAAATCCATCTGCAGTATTTGGGGATTCTTCTGTGACATATATTAAAATAAGGTCTAACCTTGCTTCCCCAAACTAAGACAATAGGGTCTTTGGATAATAGACCCAAATTTGATGACTTTTAGTGACATAGGTGTTAAATCACTGTGGTGCTAAAATGCGACTTTGGCGCTGAAAGGGTTAAAGCCCAAAATGTAACCATTAACCATAACGATATTTAGTTACATTTTGTTATGTTGATGTGACACTTGTTACTGAGAGGAGAACAGACTAGTGGAGGATTGGGATGGAACCTGCTTGACAAAAGTACGACACACTGTGGTGATTTAGTACCTTGTACCTCCCCTTGGGGATACCGGGGGGTCACTCATACAAATAGTCCCCCCCACCTTCTGCAAGTTCTGTGCTTGTAGCTTCCTCTAATCTATCACTCTCTTTGACTCTGTCTTTTCCCCTTTGCTTTCTGTCATCTAATATCTTTATGAGTAAATTATACCACAAAACAGTGCATGGAGGGTTGGTAGTGTTTTGTGGTATAATTTGTTCATAATTATATTCCACTTCGGTGTGTGTGCCACAGGCATCCAATATTGGATCCACTGCCAACTCTCTATGCACTGACCTTCCAGTTCTTTACATGTTGGGTTCAGGGAGTAGCTACACTACAAGGTTTACTTGCATCCCTTTAATTAGAGGATCACCTCAGTGGTTGGCTCTTTCTACCCACATGTATTAAATTTTCCAAATCGCTATTTCGATATTTTAATAACTTATCTATTTTACCCAAAATGTTCTTCATTTTTCTTTTCACCTTGTGCTGGTTTGCTTAAATTGTGGACTTTTCGGCCTAGTACAGAGAAGACACCATTCTTTTATTAGAAATGTCTTCCTGTTGGGGTTGATCCACAAGATAGGGTTTGAGGAGAATTCCATAAATTCGAAAGAGATATCTCTATGTACCTTGCTCATACACTGTCTGTCCCCCATTGGGACAAAAAGTAAACCAGCACAATACTTTAACTTTTATTTTACACAGTTAGTGGTGTTTGTGGTTTCGTTGATCAAAATCTAATATCTTTCTGACTTATTGGCCCATTCTCCTGCCCTTTTTTGCCAAAGTAATTTTCCAAAAAAATACTTTCTCCTTTGAGCTCCTCCTAAATTGGAATGTATTGGCTGTACGCAGCTCGGAGACCAGTGAAAACTGAAAACTGGACACATGTGTGTCTTACCCATTATGGTCATATGGTTTGGGAATGCCGAGGAAGAATAAGCATAAGTACATTGTACAATGTATATGACTACAGATCAGTGGTCACTTTGCTAAACTTAAAATTTTGAAAATTACAATGTAGATGACAAGAAGTCAGTGGTCACTTTGACATCAATGTTGTTGCTCCAAATGTAACAATTGTTACTTTTTGAGCAGCAACATTGCCCAAAATGTAACAACATTTCAATTTGCTACATATTGGACAATTGTTACAGTTTCGTTATATCCATCATGATCGTCCACCTGGGACTCCAACAAAACCATTTCGTTATAAGCATCATTTCGCTATATCCGACTTCGTTGCATCCGACGTATCTTTAGTCATGTACAGAAGGATGTTTGCCGGGACCAGCCTTTTTGCTTCGTTATATCCTATTTTCGTTATAACAAACTTGGTTATAAACGTCGTCGACTGTACCTCTCTCTCTCAGAACCTGCAGGCGGGGAGTGCAGCTGGCAGGGCCAATGGACGGTTCCAGTGCGCAAAAATGTCAAAACCCTTTCATCGTCACTGTCGCCTCTTGACACCACAATGATCTAACCCTGTTCACCGCCAGCCATATTTAAGCCAAACATGTTCAATTAAATTTAACCTGGGTAGAGAACAAAATCCACCGGCAGTATTGGGGATAACATAAGGTGTATCCTTACTTCCGAAAAAACAAATACAACAGGCGTCTTTGGATAACAGATCCTGATTTTATGCCTTTTAGTGACATAGTTGTTAAATTACTGTGGTGCTAAAATGTGACTTTGGCGGTGAAAAGGATGATACCCAGGTTACTGGAAAAGCATCAAATGAGGATCTGTAATCCGGTTTGAGAACTTATTGTCTTAATTTCGAGGAGTTATACGAAGGATCGACCAAGATTTGTATTATGCATGTCACAGAGGAAACCATCAACATTGCAGACAAAAACTTTTCTCTACCCAGTTAAATTTAATTCATGGAAAGTTTTGGCCCCAAAAATTGGCTAGCGTTGAAATGGGTTTAATAATTAAAAAAACCTGATTGTTTACAAGAAACATTCTAAAGAAACTTATTTTTAAGCGAAGCTGGTAATATTTTCGGTGACGTTTGTTTGTTTGTTCCTGGCTGAGTGATAATTAAAATCATGGTAGCTTAAAAACACGATAACGTTTGAACGGAAGGGGGGGCCCTCCCCTACGAGGCTCAGATTGTGCATGCGCATCGGTAGTTAGGATATCTAGACCCAGTTCGAAAATGAAGGTCATTTGGTCAAAAAGGTCAAGGTCACTGGAGCACGAAGATGTTCCGCCCGGTTGGTGACATAACGTCCTTCACGCTTGTAGCTGTTCATCCTGATACTATAACCCCCGAAGACGGAGTGGTTGCTGACCTCACGTTGGCATGGCGGGTTAATACTCGTTAAAAGAAAACAACAAACTTCACCACACACATAATATTTGTTCTCATCCCTAGCTGGTGCATTGTTGACCATAAGTGTTCACGTGCTTCGGCGGTGGGGATGATCCATGGAGTCTTTTAGCCAGTGTAAGTCAACAACAAAACATCAACAACAACAATCCTAATTTATGGGCACACACTGCATACGATTCGATCCCAGTGCGATGCGATTGTGACGAGGTCTGTGAGTCGTGATTCACGTGAAATACTTCCGTCTACAAAAACATTATTCTACAATTTCGCTGACTAGAGATAATAAATAATAATAATAATAATAATAGTACATTGTATATAGCGCTTTACCTCGGATGAGACCTAAGCGCTTTGACATCAATTATTCATCAACAAATAGGACAACAAAAAAGCATTCAAGAATGACACCAACAGCAACAAAGCATATACAAAACAAAGCCCTTCGTGCTCCATCTCCTCTCTATGCTAGATAGAACTATAGACTCTAGGATGAGCGATATATGATCGCGAGAGCTCTCTATCTCTCTATCTTTATATGAGATCTCGATCTCTAGATCGCATACGATTTATCGCGCTCTCATGCCATCAGCTATATCTAGCGATCGAGAACTCATGATCGAGGAGCGCGCGCTCTCTCTCTAGCTCTCACACACAAACATTTATCGACACCGACTCGTTCATCCCCCATTCAGTAAGCCACAGCAACCCGAGCCGCACAGACTGACCACATACACAAACACCCACACACAAACACCCTCACACACAACGTACGCACACAGACAGACAGACAGACAGACAGACAGACAGACAGACACACACACCACACACACACACACACACACACACACACACACACACACACACACACACACACACACACACACACGTTAAACGCAAGTTAAACGTCAATTTGCTTAGAAGACAAAATGTTCTCGCCACATTTTTGAGATATAAGTTAAAAACTATTGGTCTCTCTGGTCATATCTATAATTATATTAAAACATTTCTGGCCAACAGAAGTATACAAACAAGAATTGGTAATACATATTCCTCAAAAAAGCTCAAAGGGGGGGGGAGGGATCTTGACATGGGTATCCCTCAAGGCTCTGTCCCTCAAGCCTCTCCTTTTTAACATCTTAACTCATGATCTACCAAAATATATTTCAAAAAATAGTAACTTAATTCAATACGCAGACGATATTTGTTTATGGATGAATGCTACTTTGAAAAACAAAACATCAAAAAGGTCTTTAAACTATAATAGAAGAATATATCAAAAAGATCTGGATAACATTGCTAATTTTATGTCAGAAAACGGTTTATGTCTTTCTCCTGAAAAATCTCATATGATTCTATTTGGTTCATAAGGCTCTCCCCTTTAAAGTGAAATAAAAATCATCAACTAAATTCATGCTACAGATATTACATTGTTCTTGGAGTATGATTGATTACATCTACGCTTTCGTGGAAATGCTTCACAAAATACATAAGCCTGAATCTTCCATAAAGTGTTGCTTAAACTCCCGATCATGGAAGTCTCAGAAAAGAAATTCCTTAGTAAATTATGTATTTCTTAAAAGAAATGTAAACAAACATACAAGACGCCTTCTTCTAAATTTTCTTTTTTACTTTTTTTAAAACCGTTTGTTTCACCTACTTTACAGGCTTAAGCTTAAATGCTTTTTAAAACTAAATTCACACAAAAAATCTTCAATGTGTATGTGGTGCTATTGATAATTGTACAACAACACACGTTCTATATTATTGCCCTTATTTTGAATTGGCCATATCATAATTCAGAAAAGACGAATCTAAATGTATATTCCAAGATGTCGTATCTCTTTTGAATTTTGTACAAACTTTAATGTTAAGTCCATTTGGCTCGGTTCTATGATTGCTGTTGGGTTTTTGTTTATAGAATATTTGCATTTTTATTTTATAATAGTTCAATTCTGGAGTTTTTATTTTATTTGTTATTATTATTATTATGTTTTTTGGTTTTTTTAAAACCTGTTTTAACTAAGCATACATGATTACATCCCCTAATGTTACTTATAAATAATATGCACTTTAAGAACACACAGATACACAAGCACATTCCCACGCGCACACACTCACCCACACACTTTCATGTCTATATCACTTCTAAGTGAAAAAAAAAGAAAAAAAAAAAAAAAAATAAAAGGAAAAAAAAAAAAAAAAACAAGAAGACGTTTTTTTTTTTTTTCAAACAAAACAAGACAAAAAAAAAAAAAAAAAAAATGAAAGACGTTTTCGAGATTTATTGTTTTCAAAGACAGACCCCGTAAAAAAAAAGACGTCGTGCCCCGTTTTAGGGCGACGTTTTTTTCGAAAAAAAGACACCCCAGTTTTTTTCGTTCTCTTATAATAGAGCAAAAAAAATGAAAAAAATACAAAAAAAAAAGAAAAGACAAAACAGAATAAAGGAAAAACAAAGAAAAAAAAAAACAAGAAAAAAAAAAAAAAGTAAAAAAAAAAAAAAGAAAAAAGAGAAAAGACGTTTTATCCCAAAAGGATTCGTTAAAACTAATTTTTCCGTTACCCGCTTTTTAAATTATAAAAAAAAACAACAACAAAACAACACACACACACACACAACACACACACTGACTAACTCAAAAGGAGTAAGTCAGCTAGACCCCAACAAAATACACGAATTAAATTATTTTATTAAATAAAAATTTCTGATACAAAAAAATACAGATATTTCATCAGATCGGTTATTTTGTACAGTGGGGAAGGGACTATATACAAATAAATATAGTGAGCATACACTTTAGCAGGGATTCATAAGATTCATTTTAGCCAGTAGACTTTCGCGAGAAATCAATGCTTAAAAAAATGTCATAATCGAGGTCTTGCATTGAGGCGCGGTACATCGTTACTCAGTATGACGTGTAATGTAGCTAGGCCTTTAAGCATCAGTACAGTGGAACCTTCCCTTATAAAAAAAAAAGACCTCCCATTAATAAGACTCCCTAACATGTCCACCACTCTATTCACAAAAAGAACAATTCACTTATCCCAAAGAAAATGTCCCATACGGCTATGTGCCGGGAGACCGTAAAACAAACTTCAGTTCACTCCCCTCCCACATAAGACCTACTTCTCTGAGACATTGCCCTTTTTTCTAAGTATTAAAATTACCTCCCTTATAGTACACCTCCCTTATAAGACACCTCATTGTGGATGATTTTTGAGGGTATTACAAGGGAGGTTCCACTGTATATACGACTGAACTTTTGTGTGTGTGCTGTTGCTTGTTTTTAAATTAGGACACACTGCCGCACGCATCACCACGACTAAGTCCCTTGTATTTTTCTTCTGGGTAGCTGTTGACTCACATACAAATGTCCTCCAACTTCAAATCGAGGCTTGCTCTTTTTAAAAGACCCACCAGCTCACGTGTCAAAATCAAGGGGTTTCACGTGTTTTCCCTCTTAAAACTGGAAATAAATCTTGTTTTGACCAGGTTTGACTCCCATACAAAATGCCCACCAAATTTCAAAACGAAACATAATTTTAAAAAGCACCCTCAATTTGAAGTTGGGGACATATGAATATGGGTCCACAGTTACCTTAACCCAAGGGGACTTAATCGTGGTGCGTAGGTGTGTCCTTTAGCATGATGTTGCGTTTTCAATTTGGGGACATTTGTAATGGTAGTCAAACCTGGTCACAACAAAATTCATTTCTTACTAGCTATTAAGAGGGAAAACACGTGAAACCAGTGGTTTTGACACGTGCCCTGGTGGGTCTAAGGGAACACTGCGTTGAAACCTCTGACTCGTCCAACCACAAGCTCAAAACAAACAGTTTTCGAGAAAAAGGCACGCTGCATGTACGAGCTGGTGTGGATTAGTCAAGCAGGTTCTTATTATTCTTAATAATAATCATAATAATAATAATAATAATAATGATATAATATTTAGGGCGCTTAATCTTAACAAAAGCCCTAAGCGCTTACACTCATGATGAAAACAATACTAACAAAATGAAAAGCTAGACAAAACACAAAACACACGAACTTGAGGTCCAAACACACACACACAACACACACACACACACACACACACACACACACACACCACACACACACACACACACACACCCACACACACCACACGCACACCAACAAACACACACACACACACATGCGCGCGTGCGCACACGCACACACATGACTCAATGGATAACCTTTGCAGGAGGAGGAGGAGAAAGATAAATGTTTTGAAGAGAGTTGTTTTGAGGGAGGACTTGAAAGAAGAGAGGCTGTTTAAGGTTCGGAGTGCAGAAGGGAGGCCGTTCCAGGAGGAGGGAGCTTGGAAAGAAAAAAGAACGTTCGCCAAGAGTTCTGGCACGGAAACGGGGGATCTGCAGAACGTTAGTGTCAGAGGAGGAGTGAAGCAGTCTAGTGGGAGTATAAATCGATAGAAGATCAAGAGAGATATGATGGGGCCAAACCATTCAGCGACTTGTAACATAATAGAGAGAGTTTATACTCAATGCGCTTTTCAACAGGGAGCCAGTGGAGAGATTGAAGCAAAGGAGAAACATGAGAGGTCCTCGGGCATTTCAGGACGAGGCGAGCAGCATTATTTTGGACTTTCTGCAATTTAATCAGGAGATTATGTGGGCAGCCAGCAAGGAGATAATTACAGTAATCAAGTCTTGAAAGAACAAAGGCAGAAATGAGGGTCTTCTTCTTCTTCTTCTTCTTCTCTTCTTCTTCTTCTTCCTCTTCTTCTTCTTCTTCGTTCTTCTTCTTCTCATTCTTCTTCTTCTTCTTCTTCTTATTCTTATTCTTTTTCTTCTTCTTCTTCTGGCGTTACCCAGGCCATAACTTCATAATACCACAATGGATACGTATTTGTCCGTTTTCCATGTTTTCACTGGTCTCCTCGCCTGCATTCAGCCGACACCCCCGTGGGTATACTGGGGTGGGGGGTGGGGGGCTTCCATACAAATAGTTTCCCCCACCTTCTGGAAGTTCTGTGCTTGTAACTTCCGGTAATATGTTTCTCTCTTTGACCAACCGGGGTCTTTTTTCTTGCTTTGTGCCACCTACTAAGTACTATCTTTTTGACTTTTGGCCCATTATCCTGCCTTTTTCCACAAAACAAATCTTCCATAATTATAGTGTTTTCCTTTGAGCTCCTCCGAAATCGGAATGTGTCGGCTGAATGCGACGAGGACACCAATGAAAACTGGAAAATGGACACATACGTACCCATTGTGGCCTTAATAATAATAATTGACAGTATTTATATATCACTGTTTGCATAATTCGGTCTTTTGGGGTTATCAATTTCCCTATCTGGTCTTCGTTTTGAAGTCGGTTTGGGGTATTTCCGGTTCAAAATTAGATTTAAAAAAAATGGAAGTTACCTACCTTCAACAACAACTATATTTTGTTCTTGTTTTCAAGTCTTAGGGTATTAATGCGGTCGTATCAAGTAAAACGAATAAGAACATAACTGTTTATAGTCAAAGAATGTAAACAGTTTAAGAAAGAAACAAGAAACAGGACTTAATCATATTATTAAATCAACAAACTGATAACTGAGCAATTAAACACCCCTCTATTTTAATTACGGAGCAGTCATGCCGTGCTTACAGCATTTCCTAACCGGAACTAAATGTTCTAACGGACACACAACTCATCTATTACTTCCGTTTACATTTCGAAACAGTGCTATAAGCGCCTTTCTACATTTAAATTTACATCAAGGCGCGTCCCATTCACTGGGTGTGCTGATACACCCGCAGTCAAACAAAACATAATCACCCATTCATTCACCCAGGTACAAGATCAAGAAACCGAAAAAATTACAAACCGAATGAGCTTTGAAAGTAGCGAGTCTTGAGTTTAGCTTTGAAAGTAAAGATAGTTGGTGCCAGGAACGCAGAAGAAGTAGAAAGCCGACACATTCCGCTTTCTGAGGAGCTCAAAAGGAGAAAAATTATATTGGAAGATTGTTTTGGTAAAAAAAAAAAAACAAAATGGCAGGAGAATGGGCATCTATAGTGTTCAAAATGAGAAAATAGAGATTCCACGTTTTGCACGTGAGAAACTGGCAGGCTGGCCATAAAAATCCACGACCTGACAAAGCAGATTCTGGGGCTCTGAGATCTGGCTGAAGTATAAAGCAAGTATCCAGAGCCTCAGATATAAATTGTCAGCTCTATGCCAACCGGGGGAATGTTGGACACTCACAAGGAATGTTTATGAGAAACGTTGACCTGGTGCTCTAAGCATGACCAAGCCCAAGACATGTCAGGGTCATCCACCGAAGACGTCTCCAAGATCGGTTCCAGAGCACTGCAAAAACCGCCAGAACACCTCAAGGACAGCATGGGAGACTGATCAGTAGTTCCACAATCTGAAAAATGTCTGGCAGAAACTGGCCTCAGGTTGCAGTAGGCCGTGTGTCAGAACTGTATCCAAAGACGTTCTCATACTGTCCAAAATAGTCGCAAAAACAGGTCGTGGATTTCACTCAACTGAATGTTTTACTGAATGTTTATCAGTTACACGGTTCACTTTAGTAAGACTCACTTTAGTATCAGCCGCCGTGGTGTAGTGGTTAGTGTCGCGGACTACTGGCTGGGAGGTTACGGGTTCGAATCCCATCAGAGGGGCAGGGTTCTTTCTGTCCCCTTTGGGGGGGGGGAAAAAAACCGACTCCTATCCAGAGTGAGTGGCTGTGGGCTCAATAGGAAGACTGAAACCACACATTCGAGTTTCATCCGCTTAACGGATGCAATTCTGAGAGTGTTGTTCTAATTGCAAGACCAACACTGCAGGCATCTGTAGTTCTCGGGCCTGAATAACGCCGGAATCATTATGAAAGGAAGCATAGAATACAAGCCCCGTCATGCAGTCTCAGAACGATACGGAAACTCCATAGTAAAAAAAAAAAAAAAAAAATCATCATCATCATCATCATCATCGGCCTCATTTTCCATCAATCATAATTATTTTTAAAAAATGTCTCAAATTCTGTGGCTTTTGCATGCCATGCTCTCATGGTGACCTCAGTTTCGGTTTCCAATCCAGTCTATGCCTTGATGCTTTCGGTTCAAAGTCATGGGGATCAGTATGTTCCAAGGAGCTGTCAGTGGCTGGTTGTGGTGGCGCCCTTGGGGGAGGACCTCCACTCATGCTGGCTCAGCGATTAAGACAATAGTGTCGTCAGTTGGGGGTTTAGTAGGTGGTGTCCTGAATATGCTCCACTTAACTCCACCGAAGTGACTCAGCACCAGTGCAGTGTCTCCTAGGTTGGTTGCCTAGTCCTGACGGCCTAACATAGATTCGCTCCCCCTTTGGACTACTGGTCTCGGTTTCTGCGACTTGAACAAGCTATGGGTGTAGCTGCGAATTGGGATTCGGAACGAGCGGCGTGGGAGCAACGCCACTGTAAGGCCCAGAAGATGGGACAGCAAAAAAACAACAACCTCACTTTAGCAACAGTCTGTTTCACTTGATTACATTGGACGATATGAGAGAACCTCTCAGGAACCGACAAAGCAGACAAGAGAGAACTGCGCAGATAACCATACTTTGCAACTGAAGGAGAAATGTCATCTTTAATTTTGTTTTAAAAACTTAGGCCGTGTACACTAATAAGCGGAGATTCCGTGCGGAAACCCGTGCGCAATCCATAGAATAAGTGAAACAAAGAAGGGAAAAGATTGGCGCAAGGGAAAAGATTGGAATTTCCCCTATATGCGTATACTTTTTATCATTCTTTCTTCACTTATTTAGGGTTTTCCGTACGGAACTTACGCCGTCTAATGCGTCTTAGTCTCTCTTCACATAAACCACGTTCACGGCAGAATCAAAATGTTACAGAACAATTAGCAGACAAGAAGAGTCTGAACATTTCCACAGTTCAACCAAACCGTCTGTAGTCATGTTTGGGCTGCAATCAACACCCATTTCCAATCACCTCTTGTTGAAATGGGCACAGGGTCACGCTTATGTTGTTCCTAATCGGTTTTATAATTTTTTTTTAAATTTGTTTTGGCATTTCACATATTTTATGAACACAAACAAAAATCAAAAGAATGCACACTGACATACTGACACACTGACATACTGACACTGGCACACTGACACTGGCACACTGACACTGGCACACTGACACTGGCACACTGACATATAATAGAAGTATTGGTGGGAATGACATTTTAACAGCAAGAGCTGCTACAATAATAACCGCAACACCAATAGCAATGGTAGAACTAATAACAACCACAGTACTGGTATTAATAACCCTCATAATTACAATCGTCACCACCATCATTACCCACTTCATTATCAATAGCAAAGAAAGTATATAAACATTCTTCTGGAATTAACAGTATCTAAGTCAATCTGCAAAGTACATGCATGACAATCATGGGTAATGTACTAAAATATGTGAAGTGAAAAATTGGGATTAAGATATATTACAAAAGCCATCAAGCTGGGATTTCCCCATGCAAAGCAGAAGAAAAACAAAAGAAAAATATACACAGTATGTCAAAACACAGACACTGACACACACTACCACATTGTACACACACAGACACGGTACACCACACACATTGTACAATACACCGCCACTCCACGCAAATGGGCACAATCAGTGGACATGGATGTACAAGCATATTCATGTAAAATACAAACAACAAACAAACAGACAAACAATCGTACCTTTTTAATTTTTTGGTTTCTTCTACGTGTGTGTGTGCATGATGCGTGAAAGAAAATTTTTTGAAAAATAAGCTAATACACTTGATGCTGACCATAGAGAACTTTACATAGTAAGGCATACAAGTCCCACATGGCATTTGACAAGAAACACAGAAAAACAAGCGCGAAATCGACAATAGTTTGTGGCACGCGGTCTATTTTTACCACTCCAATTTCCAATTTTTTGTTGGGGGGGAGTCACCTCCCCTGGTTTTCACTAATTTGTAATCTGTTAACCAGAATGTTATCTCTTGCACTATTTCGTTAACTTTTTATAGCTTTTGGGAAAAACATTTAAAACTATGTAGCCTAC
>JAGGCT020004117.1:0-26857 GCA_017654935.2 Phymorhynchus buccinoides
CTCTGTAAATCTACAGTTCTCTTCCTTTCTACATTAAAAGTATAACAACAAACCTTGTGATATCAACAAATGGATGAGCAGTGGACAGAGTCAGTGAAACAACCCTCCAAAGGATAAATTTGGCTTGGCACACAGCAATACAAGAAATCCATTATCCCTCGGCATTGAAGGGGTTAAATCCGAGAGACTATAAAGATTAGTACACTGGATGCTGTACGAACTAAACGCATGAAAGATGGAAAAAGCTTATCCATATTGTATGCCTTAACAACAATATCGATAAGCATATGTTTTCGTCATTTGGTACTGATACCATAAAATGAAAGTAAAATGCACAACATATTAATAGATTACACATAGAACATTTTTTAAACAGTATTTGGTACTTTTTTGCGAGCGTGTCGCAGCCAAATGCGTGTCACCTTTTTTTTGCATGCAGTATTTGTGTGACTGATGAAAGTAAAATGCACAACATAATAGATTACACACAAAACATTTTTTTTTAAACTTTATTTGGTACTTTCTAGTGCACATGGAGAGCGCGTCGCAGCCCGATGCGCGCCACTCATTTTTTTTAATTTGCATGCAACATTTGTGTGATTGACGAGGCAGGAAAGGGGGGGGGGGTGTGGTGAGTAAATTTTGACCAAATGACAACTGTTTTGATGCCACTGGGTCTAATATGTGCTACGTGCATGGGCACACGGGACATCGGTTTATTGTCTCACCGTTTTGTTCCACGTTCAGACCGTAAGTCCTACTGTAGACTGTGATGAAATATCCTCTGTACCCAGGTTCGAACTCGGGTTTATTGTATACGAGGCGAACGCGTTGCTCTGTGCCACTCTACGTCATTAATATTTATCATCATATATTTATATTACAGAAAGCGGGAACATAATAACATGAAGAAAAAAAGTATTATATACTTGGATATGATTAAATATATCACATATTGATACCTGTTCAGTACTGCCACACTGCTGAGCTCCCACCTCATGACAAGGGGTGAACACACAGATTGACTCATCACTGTTGTCACTGCAATCCTGGCGGTGGTCACACACCAGTGTATAAGGTACACGACCACTTCCTGTCGCGCACGCGTACGACGGAGGAAGTGACGTCATCCCTGGCGCAGGACAGGAAGAAGCAGAAGGAATGTCCCAGTTGTGACTGTCAGAACCAAACTGCACACCACCACTGCCCCAGCACACACTGCCACCATCACAGGCCAGAAAGGAATGGGTGACGTGCATGGAAGGGCAGACAATCGAGTGTGAAGGTGGTGGAGTACTTTGTGTTATCAATCTCGAAGACTTTGCTTTCCCTTTCGTTCCTTTATTCGACTGGTCTAGCTTACAGAGAAAATACACGATGTATTTCTTCGCTTCCACCATACAGTCCCAGAGTAAAATCGTTGCATTCCAGCGTTGCATGTATAAAGTCATAAGGCCTCCGTTGTACCTTTCAGGGAAAAAAGGTTCTAGATATTTCCCAAAGCCAGCACACCTGGATCTTAAAATGGCGTCAGGCTTATATTCCATTGCGCCAATGGCATGAGCAATGGTTTCGTCCATCCAAACCAAACTTTTCTTGTACCTAAGGGGCGTAAAAAGTATGTTTGAGTTAGGATATCATGAAGGATGAGTTAAGAAAATGACAAAAAAGTGACACGTACGTGTGTTTCTCTTTTTAGTGGTAATAATGATATTTTGAATGATTTGATAATAAAGATATTTCGAATGATTTTATTTGTTTTGAAATGTGCAACTGTGTTATAACGTTTAGAACAAAGTACTTCCGGTCAAAGTTGTTCTGGCATTAGCACAATATCCTGTCTTTGGCAAAATAGGTATGAATGAAAGTTAAGTTTTATGTCCACTCGGCTGCAAAACAGCACATATGGGACTAACCATCAACCAACCATCATTCAATGTTCGGACCAGATCCTGGAGGTACGTTTTAAGGGTTGTTTTGTTAACGAAGTTGAACAAAGGGTGAATACTCTCTTTCTAATTGACTCCCATCCACCAAAGTTGATTACGATACCAATCACCTAGCAGTGCGTGGGTCAGAACCAAAGTGAGACAAACAAAGCATCATTCTCAAAAAAAGAATGTGCCAAGTTCGCCTTTATGACCCTCCACCCACACAGTACACATCAACAATGGTGGAGAAAACAACATACAGTACTCCCCGTTTATAGTAAACTCGGTTATAAGAAATTTCTGTTACAGTAAAGGAAAGCACTGGTTCCCGGCCAAAGGTCTACTGTTTTATTACTAAATAGACCTCGGATAGCAGCAACTCGGTTATAATTTTTTTTAAACTGCTATAGTAAAGTTACTTTTGGTTCCCCACAGGACTGGCTCCTCGTTACAATTTAAAAAAATGTCCTCTTCATGACTTTTGTAAATAGTCACCAATGTATGTGTCAGTCTCACCACTCCCCCCACCCACCCATAACAACAACTTAAAATTTTTAAAAAACTCCTATTGTAAAGTCATTTGTGGTTCCTCTTCGTTACAATAAAAAAATTGTCCTCTTCCTGACCTTTGTAAAGACGTCATCAATGTATACGTCACAGTCTCACTACTCCCTCTACCCACCTTCAACGAAATTGAAAGGCACTCAAAAACATGTTTCTTTCCCCTCATTACTTAGTGGAAAAAAATGAATCCGAAAAAAAATATATACAGCCGAATCCGCTTATAAGAAACTCGCTTATAAGAAAATTTGCTTACAATGAAGCAAACAAAATTTCCCTGCCGAACTTCTTCTTTCTTATCTATAATATATCTATTATATGTATTAAAACTGGGATATAAGAAACTCGCTTATAAGAAAACTCGGTTATAAGCAAGCAATTTTTTTCTCCCATCCGCAATGGAAACGTGGATATAAGAAAATTATGTCATACAAGAGAGTTGGTTTGCAGTTCATTTTCTTTTAAGCGAGTTCTATTTACTTATAAGCGAATTACCATTGACAACATTTTCTTAAAGACCCCCCAGATCACGAGTCAAAATCACGGGTTCCACGTGTTTTCCTTCTTATAGCTGGTACAAAATCTTGTTTTGACCAGGTTTGACTCCCATACAAATGCTCCCAAATTGAAAACGAAACATTTTTAAAGAGCAGCCTCAATTTGAAGTTGGGGGAATTTGTATGTGGGTCACAGCTACCCAGAAAAAAAACAAAAACAAGGGACTTAATCGTGTTGGGTCAGTGTGTCTTTAAAAGTGAGTTGGACCTGAACTGAAAGGATGTTCCGAGAAAATTTAAGTCGTTCCAAAAAGGGAAAGTTTACATCAAACCAGTTGTGTCACAGACATTCTAAACAGTACAGGCACTAGATTACAAGACTAATTGAGTTGTTTTTGTTCCTTTATTCCATACTTTCCTTCAGTATTCTGTGCAAAATAAATGTTGAGCAGGAAGAAAAAAATATGAGTACTTTTGTGTTGGTGGTAGAGAGACAAGGGAAAAAACTTCAAAATGTTTTCTTATATCTGAGTTTCGGATATAAGAAAACTTGGATAAACAAAACATCATCTCCCTTCGATTTTCTTATAACCGAGTTTTGCTGTATTTTGATTTGATGATGGGTTTATATTTAGTATTTTACGTTAGATTTGACTTTGAAAAACGTCATCGGATAAGATAAAAAATACCATCAAAACTTTACTATATCCGAACATCGTTTATAAGAAAAACCTGTTATAGTAAAGGAAAAGCCTTGCTCCCCTGCACTTTACTATAAGCGGGGTGTACTGTACACACAAATCAACATAATAATATCCAAGAGTGGCATAGCCTTCTAACCTTGATTATGTTACACATAAACAACACACAACACAGAACAAACTGGTAAGCCTCGAAAGGAAGTTTGGTTAATTAATCAAAGAATGAAATAGTGAGGCCAAGAGAGGAGATAACGAAATTGAACAAAGGGTGAATACTCTCTTTCTAATTAACTCCCCTCGCGGTTGTTTTGTTAGCTATTACACATGATTTCTAAATATTTATGAATACCTTTTGCGAAGAGCAAGGGTACTACGTTGTATTTATCTATTTATTAAGACAATTTATATAGCCCTTATACTTAAAGCTCTAAGTGCTTTACAATTTCTCTAAACAATTGTGACAAATATATACTGCTAAAACATTGCTAATGATAGTATTTCAAGCATACAAAGTTATCAAAGAGAAACACAAAGTCATTACTTCTTTTCTTGTTCAGTTTATTTAACATGTCTTCACATATTGGTAGAAAAGAATGTCTCAGAATGATTTTATTGGCTTACCTCAAGGAACGTTTGTAATACCCCTTCAAAATGCATAAAACAACCGAATGGAGTGAATTTTTCATTTTCAAATTGGGGGGGGGGGGGGGGGGGGGGGGGGGGAAGAAAAGTAATGGATAAGCATGCGCGAGACCCCCTCACTGCAATAGGGCATTTGCCATGAGTGTTCGTTCTCTATACTAGACTGCTAATTTGCCCGCACTCGTTCTGCCCGAGTTACGCTGACCTTTCTAATTCAACTCTCTAAATTCAACTCAGTGAAATTCAAGGTCGCCGGCATGCCGCAAATGCCTTATTCCAGCTTGTAAACGCCATTTTGTGTTCTGGGGGAGCTTCTGAAGCTCCTGCTGATCCAGGTTAGAACCCTTTCACGGGTTCCACGCCTCTAACAGACACTGTTCTGGGTCCTTTAGACTTATGAGCTGCTGTGAACGACTTCTAACTGCTGCCTGGAGCAAGTTGCAACCTTGTTCTATCAGACTGAGGTATCTGGATTGAGAAACCTACCTCATATGGACGATGATCTCCTGCTGCTGGTGCGTGTCAACAACCCATGCTCGGTGAAAAGGTACATTATCAACCATGAAGATGACGTCATCTCGGATCATCCCAGCAGAAGAGTTGACGTGGACATCGATGACCTTATGTCTGTAGGGAACAGCTATCAGGGATTCCTTTTGAAGAATTTGTGACACTATGTTTCCGACCATGCCAATACAGGCCCAAACTGTGAAAGACCCACCTCGGGATTTGTCATGCTCTGACTAACATTTCCTGGTAATACTCTCCTGAGAATATCCACACCCTAGCAAGACCATCCATTAAATTAAGACTGATCCTGAACCCGTTGGTGAAGAGAATTCATTTCCAGTTTCATAATGTCCAGATGACGTGGTTCTGAGCTCTCAAAAGACGGCACTGTTTTGGAGCTAGAATCAGTCGGATGCCCAAACATTCCCAGTGGGAGTGAAGGCAGCATCTTGAAGTCCTTTCCTCACAGTTTGGATAGAAATGTTCCGCAAAGAGGCATTCAGCATATCGAAATGCTGCCAGAGAGCGTGTGTGAAACGATTTTGGCAGGCCTGAAAAAAAGCAGAAAACGTCCATTTGTATTACAAGTTTCCTACATTGTGCAACCTTCACGACGTCTATCAGCAGCACCAACCTCATGGCAGTGAATCCAAGCTCTGGAAGCAACGCATTGCGATATTCCAAACATGAATGACACAACGAGACTATGAATAGCTGTTCTCCAGCATGCCAGTACAGAAAGACAACTCTTTGCGTGTCAAATGACATCATTATCTCCTTTCGGTCATGAAACGTTGTCTCTTGTACGACGTTTACGATGTGAGCAAGAAATGTCGTTGATTCTGACAATTGTACTCACTTTTATGTTTTTACTCCATTTCAGTGGGATGACACTTGTTGAGGGTGGTATGCCAAAATCACGTGATGCACGTGAACAGGACGTTGGATAAAACAAGTTCGAGTGAGCTTGTGTTCACGGATGATTGCTCTTTCCGGTCATATAATTTGTATTGCTTGCAACTACACCACCTTTTAGCAGTCACGGTTATAAAAAAAAAATCTATCATTGGCAAATTTTGACCAGATATAGACTGATGATATCTGACAAACCAGGCTCTTCTGTTTGTTTGCTTTTTCATTTATTATGCTTATTCTAAAAAAAACACGGGCACACCGAGCTCTCCAGTCTTAGCAGGCAGGCGGTTTAAAGGGCGGGGCAACCCGTACAGAAAACCTAAAGAGCTGAACTTCGGAGTGTGCCAGGTCAGTGCGCGCTCTCTAACAAACCATGGCACCGCGAACCCCTCGCAATATGGAGCAGCAAGTAATTCTGGTGTTACTGTGTACTGGCCACAACAGGCTCAACAATCACATGCATCGGAAGTCGAAGCTGGCACCATCACCAGTCTGTCCCTGTGGTCTGGAAGACCAAACAACAGAACATCTCCTCCAGAGATGTCTCCTTCACAAGGAGGCAAGAGATGAAGTGTCGCCCATCAGCACACCGATGTCTACCAGGCTCTATGGGTCCAAAGAAGAGCTGGAGAAGACGGCTCTATTTGTCAGCAGAGCTTATTTTGTTGTGTAGCAAGCGTACGCCAGAAGAAGAAGAAGAAACTTTGCACATTGCCATTGTATTCTGCTAAACTGTTACACAGTTGTTGCTGTTTTTCAAGTCAAAAAGGAGTCTTTGTTTGGATGAGCGTGTTTGGGTATATCTGCATCTACACGAACCCAAAAACTAGTATTAAAAGACTGTGCCTGGGTTTGAGTGTACATGGAGTCATAATAATAATGTTTCTTTTTTGCTGTCCTGTTATCATTTTGTCAATTAAATTTCGTTCAATTTTATCCGTCACTTTTTTTCTTTTGTATATCTAGGCCTATAGAAAAAAACATAACCAGACTAATTATTACACACCAGACAAAAAACAACAAATAGGTAAAATCGAACAACAAGAAATACATAAGATCATCGGGAGGGGTAATAAAGGTTCTTCGGAAGCTAAAAAAAGAAAAGAAACAAACAAAAGAACAGTTGATTTTGAAATTACATCCATGGGAGAAAGGTGTGAGGTGACGTCAGTCCTATCTTGACGTCATATTGATGATGTTTCCACAGAATGCTGACGATGTCTGTGACGTTGTCCCGTGACGTAAAACTGGCCAGCTGTCCCCCCTTTGCCTGACACAGTCGATGTGCTTCATAGTGAGACGTGTTGGTCCTCCAGCCCAGAACATAGCACCTGCCTCCTGACTCGAATCCTTCCTAGTGCAGAAAAGTCAGCACAATAAAAGGTAATGTCGATTTGTGAATCAAATTCAAAAGTAATACTTTTTGCCTTCTTTTTAAGATGATGTTGTGGGCATGAGTTAAATGTTGCTAATCAGGGTATGTTAAAAAAAACACTAAAAAAAAACACGCAATCAAACAGACAAAAAACCTCAACCTACTATCAAAATACCGCACCTGTAAACAACATACAAACATGTCATGTTCTCTCTCTCTCTCTCTCTCTCTCTCTCTCTCTCTCTCTCTCTCTCTCTCTCTCTCTCTCTCTTTTTTTTTTTTGGTGTGCATCAATATTATTGCACCAAATTTTGAACAACATGTTATTACTTCTAAATATATACGCCATGGCTTTGTTTACAAATAAACGACATGTGTTTATTAAATATATTAATATACAATCCACTCGAAATACAGTCCTTGTCACCTGGTGACACCAGGTGTATCCGCAGTGGTCCTCATCCCTGTCATCCTCACACTGCACAAACAGGTTACAATACAATACAATACAATACAATGCAATACAACACAGTACAATACAATATACTACAACACAATGCAGTCCAGTCACCTGCGGGACACCTGGTTTATCCACAGAGGTCCTCATCTATGTCATCCTCACACTGCACGAACAGGTTACAATACAATACAGTACAAAACTGTACAATACAATACTGTACAATACAACACAATACAGTACAGTACAATACAATACAATAATTACAATACAAAACAATACTGTACAATACAATGCAATACAATGCAACACAATACACAATACAATACAATAATGTAGAATGTAATACAACAGAACACAGTACAATACAATGCAATACAATACAATAATGTAGAATGTAATGCAACAGAACACAGTACCGTGCAACACAACACAATACAACACAATACAATACAATAATGTAGAATGTAATACAACAGAACACAGTACAGTGCAACACAACACAATACAATACAATAATGTAGAATGTAATACAACAGAACACAGTACAAGCGCTTAGAGCTTAAAGGTGAAGCGCTATATAAATTTTCTTAAATAATAATAATAATGTAGAATGTAATGCAACAGAACACAGTACAGTGCAACACAACACAATACAACACAATACAATACAATAATGTAGAATGTAATACAACAGAAAACAGTACAATACAATGTAACACACAATACAATACAATAATGTAGAATGTAATACAACAGAACACAGTACAATACAATGTAACACAATACAATACAATAATGTAGAATGTAATACAACAGAACACAGTACAGTGCAACACAACACAATACAACACAATACAATGCAATAATGTAGAATGTAATACAACAGAACACAGTACAGTGCAACACAACACAATACAACACAATACAATACAATAATGTAGAATGTAATACAACAGAACACAGTACAGTGCAACACAACACAATACAATACAATAATGTAGAATGTAATACAACAGAACACAGTACAGTGCAACACAACACAATACAACACAATACAATACAATAATGTAGAATGTAATACAACAGAACACAGTACAGTGCAACACAACACAATACAACACAATACAATACAATAATGTAGAATGTAATACAACAGAACACAGTACAATACAATGTAACACAATACAATACAATAATGTAGAATGTAATACAACAGAACACAGTACAGTGCAACACAACACAATACAATACAATACAATACAATAATGTAGAATGTAATTCAACAGAACACAGTACAGTGCAACACAACACAATACAATACAATAATGTAGAATGTAATACAACAGAACACAGTACAGTGCAACACAACACAATACAATACAATGCAATAATGTAGAATGTAATTCAACAGAACACAGTACAGTGCAACACAACACAATACAGTGCATGTCACCTGGTGACACCTGGTTTATCCACAGTGGTCCTCATCCCTGTCATCCTCACACTGCACGAACAGGTTACAATACAATATAGTACAAAAACTGTACAATACAATACTGTACAAAACTGTGTTGTACAATACTGTACAATACAATACAGTACAATTCAAAACAGTACAATACAATAATGTACAATACAATCCAATACTGTACAACACAATGCAACACAATACAACACAAAACAATACAATAATGTAGAATGCAATGCAACAGAACACAGTACAGTGCAACACAACACAATACAATACAATACAATACAATACAGTGCATGTCACCTGGTGACACCTGGGGTATCCACAGTGGTCCTCATCCCTGTCATCCACACACTGCACGAACAGGTTACAATGCAATATAATACAATACAATACAATACAATACAACACAATACAGTGCATGTCACCTGGTGACACCTGGTGTATCCACAGTGGTCCTCATCCCTGTCATCCTCACACTGCAAAAACAGGTTACACTCTAGGTGGGGCTGCAGGCCGTACAGTCCTCTCCAGTTGCCCCGGGAACAGTTCCACCGGCCATTGGGAAGCTGAACGGGTGTGCTGGAATTCTAATAAGCAAATACAGTAGATCCCTGCTAACTCAAAAACAAAACCGGATAGCTCAAAAGCACCAGGTGACTCACAATAATTTTCTGGTCCCAGTGTAATAATCTTTATGCTAAAAGGTCTTTTTAACTCAAAATATTGGCTATCTGAAAATATAATTTCAGTCCCTCTAATTTAGACTTAAGAAGCGATTTTCACTGTAAAAACATTTCCTCTGAAATATTGACTGAAAGAAAGTTGTACATCCTCATGGCTACAACCCTAAAGGACAAGTTCGTCTGGTGCCTCTAACATGCGAGGTACATTCCAGAAGCTTTGAGACTTGTTTGTGGAAGAGTACTTAATTCAACTGTCCTGAATTATTGTAACTTAAGTATATCATTACTACACAATGTAATGAGTTTATATGCCCAATTTTGTTTCCATAGCTTGAAGGAGACGGTTTTTACAACATGTTAACACACTCCACTACACACCGCCATTGTCACAGATGAGTAGCAGGCCACAACAGGCCAGAGGCGACTGTCCCTGCGGTTCTCCTTCAGTCTGAAGAACGATCAGAGCCCCAGGGAATAAGGTCGGGACTCTGGGAAGGGTGAGGGGCCATCTTGATACCCATTTCTGTCAAGTAGCCGGTCACCAGGATGGGAATGTGGACTAGAGCATTGTCCTGCTGCAGGTGTCACTGACCCAGTTTGAAGATCTCTGACCTTTTGGCGACAAATCTTTACCTGAACTCCTCACAAACCTCAACATAATATTCTTTGTTGAATAACCGGACGCACAGAACAAGTGGATGTAGACGATGCCCTTGTTGCTACAGAATGGGATGGCTATGTGCTTCCCAGTTGAGTTGCTGTGCCTGGCCATTTGTGACCCAGCACCACGAAAGGGACATTAAGTCGCTGGGCTGGTTTCTCACAACAGGCTTGCAAAGTCAAAAATCTCATTCTTCATCAATTTTGAGTTATGAATATTTTCATGCTCTCTAACATCTCATCTTTCATATTTGTAAAGGATACTCTTTAATACGGTCTCTAAATATTCAAAAAGTGCTTTTAAATGTGTAGGTTGATGCAATTTCTTAGGATAGCTTAGACGTTAGAGTGTGATTTATCAAAATTGCAGACAGTCACCTTACCAACTTTAAATGATCATAACTCTTCAACAAAAAAAGGATGTGAGAATGTTTTTTATATCATTAGAAAGAGGATTGCGTGACGTTTCCAACTGTGCCATTTTCTGAGAATGGTCATTTTAACACTTAATGTTTCTTTCATCATGTTGGGTCATATTTCGGATGTATGGGAGTCAGGATGCTTCAGTTGGGTGCTCTGCTTCCTGGTCTATGGAGTGTTAAAAAACCGGATGATCAGCTCATGCAAGCTAACCCACAAGCAGACTAAATCATGTAATAAACTTCTACAGGCATTGTTGCCCAGTTTAACACAACACTCTAGTTGCGTAACAAGCTTTCAAATTGAATTCAAGTTCTGACTGTATTCTGCAAACCAATCAGCTGTCACAAGACGGTGAGTGGGGGGTGTTAAAGTGCTGTAACAGCCGTCTCCTTCAAGCTGTGAAAACAAAATTTGGTATGTAAGCTCATTACATACCTATAATAATAACATTCAAAGTCTGTATGTATGTGTGTATGTGTGTTTATGCATGTGTGTGGCTGACCCCTTGCAACTCATGTATCGTTAAACCGAATCACTTCAAATTTTGTGTGGTGGTGTATCATGGTACACAGATGGTCACAGAGAAACAACGTGACCGTGCTGACCTTGACCTTGACGTATGACCTTGAAAACCTAAGTTTGGTCTCAGAGGACATATATTTAACACCGTTGGACTTGCAGACTTCAAACTTGGTATGTATGTTGGCGTATGATAGTTCTGAATATGTAGCACCAGTCAAGGTCAAAGTTAAGGTCAATAACATCAATAGATCTTGAAAGTGGTTAAGGTCTATACATTTGTGTTTTAACGATATATTTGAAATTTTTGCTTAACAGAATCACTTTAAATTTGTTGTGGTAGTATATGAATATCACACCTAAAGTAGAAAACACCTGAACATAAATTATTGGCATGCTGACTTTGACCTTGACAGTTGACCTTGAAAACTGAAATGTTCTTCTTTACGCTATGTATTTCATGTCTAAGCTGTATCTTATAAACCGGCGTACAGAATAGCTTCAAATTTTGAGTGCTGTAATGGTCCCGTAAAAAAACCTATTATAAGCGCGCCGTCCTTGACCTTCAAGTTTGACCTTGAAAAATGAAATTTATTCTTGAGGTCATATCTGTTATATAGTTTGACTTACAATGTCCAAACTTGGTCAGGGCGTGGATTGGCTAATGGTGATTCCTACAAATGGGTACCGATGACGGTCAAGGACATAGACATCAGAGGTGCCAAATATGTGCTTTAGACATATCTTTCACTTTTTTTTTGCAGTTACAGGCTTCATTGTTGGCAGATTGGTAGACAGGACAAAATGTCATGTGTCAAAATTATAGCCAAGCTGACCTTACCTTGAGGTTTGCCCTTGAAAAGCGATTGCTTCCCCTTTGAGGCTATATCTTTTACACCTTTGGACTTGCAATGTTCAAACTCAGTATGGGGGTGCTTTGGTTAATGGTAATTCTGAATATTGGGTACTGATGAAGGACAAGGTCAAGGTCAATGATGTCTTAATGACCTTGACTTTTGAGCTTCGCTTTGTTTTTAGCAGTGGCTATGGTTTGGACACAATTGAGGTAAAACCCCACATAACCGTATAAATTCTTGATCAGCATGACATACGGATTGCAGTGGAAGACATTTGAAGCCACTTTTTACCTTGAGGCTGTTCTATGAAAATGTGCTGCATCTCGAAAACCATTGGAAGGAATTACTTCAAATCTTGCTTAAAGGTGTATCAACCCGGGCGCTGATTTTGAACTATCCATGCGATGTATTAACACACTCCAAAACCAGTGCTCATAGCTGCGCCTCTCCAACAAAGTCTCAACACTTCTAGAATGCACATTCAGCTGTTTTTAAATTGATGGTTTAATGTACTAGTCTACACTACCCCCCAAACAAAATAGTCCAAAACGATCATGTTTTGGGGTTTTTTTGTGTAAATGTCCCAGGAACATTTGGAATCCAGGAAAATTCCGAATAACAAATTCCATTATAATATGGGAATTAGTGATAGTGACACAACCAAATGTACATAGATTTGCATAACTTCCAAACTATTTAACATGTCGTCAACAAACCCCTTTCAGACCAGGGCCAGAGTAAGGGCTACAAAATCCAATATTTAGTTTTGTGACGTCACTTCTGGCTTTGGCTACTCCGTGAACCAAATAAAAGCTGCTTAACCATAGCTGGGGCATGGTTTTATACCTGAAGTGTTGTAAATCTACTTTTTATAATAAATTCTGAAAATATGAACGAAATCCATTCAGCCGTTTTTGAGATATTCAAGATTGAAATTTCGCCGATTTCGCGGTTTTTCGGCCATATGTTGCCGAAATCATTTAATATTTCACATATCACATACATATAAGGTCCTGCAACTTTTCTGAAAATGTCAGCCAAATCGGACAAAAAAGGGGAAGAAAAAGAAAAAGAACTTTTTTTTTACAAATGTAATAGTATTCTAATGGTGAGAATCCTAAATAGTGTATCAATTATATAAGATTTTAGCGATACCTTTCCATGACAAGTTCTTTGTAGGTGTTCCATAAACTTTTGTGAAGGCGTGTGAGTGTTTAATTTGATAACAAAAAGAACAGGATATGAAAATCGTGCGAGGGCACATCTCTTCGTCTACCTCGCTGCCTGTCAGTTTGTCTGTCTCACCGGTTCATCTGTATGAATATGAGTCCCAATGTCGTGTTGCTTTGCTTCACACTACGAGACAACATCTCTCTCTCTCTCTCTCTCTCTCTCTCTCTCTCTCTCTCTCTCTCTCTCTCTCTCTCTCTCTCTCTCTCTCTCTCTCTCTTTAGTTATAGGATCATCCCAGCAGCCGAAGCAATTGAACACTATGGTACAAATGCACCAACTAGCGATGAGAACATTACGTGGGTGACCGTTTTTGATTACCACGCTAAATGGGCAGCCACACTCCGACTTCGGAGGATTTTAGACTGATGATGTTATGCTACTAGGAGCTTGCTATGGCTAAAGACAATCCCCGCATGACTATGCAGAACATTACAACATTTTGATGTAGCCTTGGCGTTCTAGCTTATGTCAATTGGCCTGACACAGCCTTATGCCAAGGCGGTTTGTGTCTGTGTGTGTGCGCGCGTGCGTGCGTGCGTGTGTGAGTGCCTGTGTGTGTACGTGCGTAAGTGCGTATGGTTGGATGTAAGCTTATATTTATTAACATGCGTTACGATTTATGTTTTATATTGTTTGGATTTTGTTATATTTGACTGTTACGGTATAAACGGCATTATGAGTCATTGGGATATTACTGTTGATTATCATTATTATATTATTTTGGGGGGGTTATTATTCCTGTCGTCATTCTTGATGATGTAATGCTTATTCAGTTCATCCACATTAAACATTTCAAGCTTCAAGTTTTTCTCTCTCACACGCAATTGATTTAACTTCGTTGTAAGCTTGGGGGGAAAAAATCAGTATTCTGAATTTTACCGAGACCAATCCATGAAAAATCTGAATTCCAAATTTTCCCGGGAAGATTCCGAATTTTCCCAAACTCGGGAAAATTCAGATTTTTCCCGGATTCCAAAATTTCCCGTGTTATGGATATCAATTGTATGTGTGTGTATCATGACAGTGCTTATCTCATATAGTTTTTGTTTTTAGTATTTAGAACTAGATTGTAGGCTATAATGGAACATTTATACATTTCAAGTAATATAGATATTTGGGAGGTATGCTCTAATGAGACCAATGTCGATAAATTCGGCTGCGATGGCTTTGTTGTAATATCCTTTGCACGTCGAGTTTGGACAAATTACACACGCTCAGCCAATTACTCTTGCATTTATAAACAAACTGACTGACTAGGGTCATTTCTGCAACTGCTTTGGTCACGAAAAAGCCTGGTTTGTCTCTTACAGTACACATTAATGACAGGAACAATAATTGAAAAATAAAGTAAACATAATTTAAAGAAGAGGCATACAATACGATATTAATCTTGCACTAAACAATCTAGACATGCCACCTTGAACATGGTAAACAACAGATGACAAGCGACGAAAGGGTTATATTTCCCTCTGGACCCGCCATCAGATCTATGTGAAAAGACGACAAGATGACCCTCCTTCACGAGCAATGTTCGGTTCTCTATGTGCCCAGTGGAACAGTCTGCCAGTACTCTTTGGCCCAAAGGTTCATATGCCATGACGGTCAGTGTTTCTCGGTGACCCCCCAGAACAAAGTAGAAGAAGGTCAGCATCATGATGGAACCGTGGGGAATGGCGACGGCATCTTCTAGGAGGATGTCATTCCATCGAGATTGGAATCCCAGTTGGGGAGTCCATGTCAGGAGTACGGCGAAGCCTTGGGCATGGAGATTTGATCATAAGGCCGTGTACACACATAAGCGGATATCCCATGCGGAAACCCGTGGGCAATCCATAAATAAGTGAAACAAAGAAGGGAACTTTATTATTTTCCCCTATATGCGTACACTTTTATCCTTCTTTCTTCCACTTATTTAGGGTTTTCCGTACGGAACTTACGCGTCTAATGTGAACCCGGCCTAATGGTAGCGTTTGGGTTTTTTTGATATTATTCCCATGTACGGGTAAAACAACACACATATAATTATGCTTGAGTGATTTATTAAGCAACCTACTGATGCACGTCTTTCGCACAACACACACACACACACACACACACACACACACACACACACACACACACAGTGTCGAATGTTTTATTTAGCAACTTACCGAGACTCATGTCTTTTGGCAGTTTATTATAAACCCTTTGGTAGCAGAATGAGAATAGCAATTCAATTACAGTTGTATTTTTGAACTTTTAATATCAGAATGACTAATGCCGATTCAATAATTTAATAGAAAGGTAGGGGCCTACATTAAATCAAGGCTTTGTCCGAAGCATGTCATCACAATCTGTCCTCTTTCACTACATCTGCCCAATGGTCAAGAACAACAACGAGAATCATCAAAATCTGTCCTCTTTCACTACATCTGCCCAATGGTCAAGAACAACTACGAGAATCATCAAAATCTGTCCTCTTTCACTACATCTGCCCAATGGTCAAGAACAACTACGAGAATCATCAAAATCTGTCCTCTTTCACTACATCTGCCCAATGGTCAAGAACAACTACGATAATCACAAACATCCCCAGATCTGAATAACAGTCCTGAATAACGTTCAGTATTAATATTGTGAGGTGAAACGTTTCATCAAAGTAATGGTATTGTGAAAGATAAGTGTGCTGATTCTTTGGTGCCCAACATGTTGATTACATGTGTATGTTCCCCAAAATATTTCCTTTCTATATGTAATGGTATTGTGAAAGATAAGTGTGCTGATTCTTTGGTGCCCAACATGTTGATTACATGTGTATGTTCCCCAAAATATTTCCTTTCTATATGTAATGGTATTGTGAAAGATAAGTGTGTTGATTCTTTGGTGCCCAACATGTTCATTACATGTGTATGTTCCCCAAAATATTTCCTTTCTTTTTGACAGAAATCTACGTTAAGCGTAGATTATATTTTATTTGAACTGGTTCAATGTTTTAAACTGTTACTATATTCAATCATACAGAAGAACAAAGAAGAAAAACCATAACTGGAGCCACTGTGGGTGAGTGTTAGAATCACCAGATCGTGATCCGCCAGGTTGCGAGCGCATAGGTTCGCATCTCACTTGGCCGCTGTGTTGTGTCCTTGGGAAAGAGATTTTACTCCTGTTTTATCACTCTACTCAAGTGTAAATGGGTACCTGACATCAGTTGGGGGAAAAGTCCTTAAACCCATTTCTTATCAACGAATGTTTTTGTGCTGGGTTTTTTTATATTCGAAGTACACCCATAAAGACGAAAATAAACTTCTTTTGCAACAAAAAACCCTATCATGCTCATATATGCTTTTCAGAATGTATATTCTTTAAGCGTGTATGGCAGCGAACGGAACCGTGTTTTTTTGTTATCGTCACAAAGAAGCCACAAAGCAGCCAAACCACCACTAGGGCCTACCACCAAAGCGATACTCACCACTTACATCCCCAGGACTTGGCTGCCTCTTTTCCCTTATTGTTCTCCTTGCCCAAAGCCTCTCACAACCCTCTCCCCCTTACTGCAAACTCTTATCATACTTTCTAAACTCACAAACCTGACATATCAAAATAAAGCTTAGCTAAAAACTATTTACAATTAGGAAAATAGCATGAGCGATTTTGTGAGTGGTATTGTTTTGTTTTACTTCTAAAACCACAACACGAAAATTAATATATACCTATGTATGAACCATTCTCCATGATCTTAAACCAGACACGTTCAAATATTTTGGTCACAACGTCTAGGTGAATGACGTATGGAATTGACAGGTTCTGAATCACTAGTCTAAAATCGACTTTATACGTCCCATCATAGTGCGAAAATAAAGGGGAGAGCCAATGTTCACATCCAGTCCTTCGATACGTTAGCCTGATGCCTGTGACATCGATAATTTCCACATAATTTTCGTCAGAGCATGTCTGGTTAAAACTATGTAGTCTGGTGTGTTCAAAACGCGGAGGTTGTAAGGAAAACCTGCAGCTCAAATAAGTTGTTCCGTTAGTATGGACGTTTTCAGAACTAGTTTCTTGTCCGTCCTGAATATATGTAAGCTGGAAACGAGTAATGTATAATGTGATAGTGGAGCCTTCTTGTAGACAGTCAGTCACATTGCTCGTGGAGAACTTCACATATTTTGACGAAGTTGGTGGAGAATGAGAGCCAAGGACACTGAAGAAAGAAATATACCAAAGTAATGGTATTGTGAAAGATAAGTGTGCTGATTCTTTGGTGCCCAACATGTTGATTACATGTGTATGTTCCCCAAAATATTTCCTTTCTTTTTGACAAGTAGAGAAATGGGTGTTTTAGATTTTATAACATCGAGTTCGCGAAGGCACACTGTTACACAGACACAAACACACACACACACACACACACACACACACACACACACACACACACACCACACACACACACACACACACACACACACAACACTCATACACACACATACGCGTCGTGTGCACAAAAACACACACAACAAGACATGCGCATGTGTGTACACATTAACACACACACACACATACACACACATAAATCACACTTAACCCATCAATACGTACCTACCCGTATGCGGTGAGTGAATGGGAAAGAGTGAAACTTGATTTATGTAAGTACCTTGGCGTCAGTGAGAGACAGAGAGAGAGAGAGAGAGAGAGAGAGAGAGAGAGAGTTTGCGACTCTGTGTGTTTGTGTGTGTGTGTGTGTGTGTGTGTGTATGTGTGTGTGTGTGTGTGTGTGTGTGTGTGTGTTTGTGAATGTTTCCTTATGAGTACACCATTAACGTATGCATATGAACATACGCGTTCATTATGTCGCGCGTAAGAGCATTTGAATGTAGGCCTACTACGAAGATCGAGACAATCACAGATAGGGAAACAAACATGAACTTTGTACACATAAATTGTGAGTCTTTCGTAACTAAGATGTTTTTCTTATTTTATAAAGGTGAAAAATCGCTGGTTACTGCTATGTCGCTTCAAATCGGCTCCAAGCGAAAATTACGCTTTTGTTGACTAATGTAGTTTGACGAATACGGTTCAATCACCTATCTTCGCTTTATCTTGTTCGTCTCCAACTCATCTGAAGCAGGAATTGAAGTAGTTTTTTGTTTGAAGCGTCGGTTTTGGAAGCTCATCGCACGACCCGGGATGAAATTGTCATTTTGTTTACTTGTTACTAAGTGTACTTTTACCATAGCATAGCATAGCAATTTGGCACCATAGGCTTATTTTTGTTAAGCCTTTTGCCCTCTTGATATCGTTTCTAGTGATATCAATGCACCTTTTTTATTACCCGTGAACTAACTAATAAGCTTTTGTGTATTGATTTGAATCCTAATAAAGTTCCTCCAAATTTGAGGAGTACATCACGCTTTTATATTTTTGGTCAATATGATTTTTGAATACGTTCAGTGACGATGCATTAACAGTCTCATTTGAAAGGTTATTCCATGCCGTTGTAATTCTATTCGTGAATTTTTGTTTTTGAGTGGAACGAGTATTGTTTATTTTCTTGGTAAGTTTGAAGTTATGCCCTCGAGTTCTATCTTCTTCTGAAAGTGTTAATAAGGTTTTAGTGGTGCTAGCATCATAAAGGTTGTGTAGAATTTAATAAACCTCGATAAGGTCACCTCTTAAACGTCTATACTCTAAACTTGGCAATTTCAACTATTTAAGTCTCTCTTCGTAGTCCATGTTACCCGTACCAACAATTTTAGTTTATGAAAATAAACCTAGACAGATGAGACAAAACCAGAACAAGCAGCAGAAGCAGAAGACAAAACCACAACAAGCAGTTCCAAAGAATCCCCGCTAGAACCGACTACCGCAACAACTCTTTCTTCCCCCGAACCGTCCGCGACTGGAACTCCCTACCATCAGAAACAGTCCAGTCCCCCACACACAACTCCTTCATCTCGAAGGTGCTGAAGCTCCCTGACTAAAAACACTACTACCCCTCCCCCACCCCACCCTTTTTTTCCCCGTGTGCGGCTGAGTGTTCTCAGGGGTGCTCGGTCGTGCACGCCCTCTTATCTGTCTAGGTTTATTTTTGTTTTTGTTTTTCCCGCGCTGCATAGTTCTTGTCAGTACTTGCCAGTTACGGCTGGCTGGTGGACATTATTGGCAGAAGAAGAAGGGGAGTTGCTTAGTTGGGGGCCTAGATGGCAAAGCCCCCTGAAAAAAAATGCAATTTAGTTATTATTAAGGAACAAATCGAGTCACTTTCTTACTTTTCAACCTTGTATAAGGTACATCTAATGGAGCAGAGGGGGGTTCCGGAAACCCAGACCCACAAACAAATTTCCCCATATTAAAATTGAGGCTGCTCTTTAAACTGATGTGTCGGTTTCAATTTGGGGCCATTTATATGGGAGTCAGACTTGGTCAAAACAAGATTTCTTTCCAGTTATAAGAGGGAAAACACGTGAAACCCGTGATTTTGACACGTGATCTGGTGGACCTTTAAGACTTTGTGTCTGTCATCGTTAAAGACCCACCAGGTCACGTGTAAAAATCACGGGTTTCACCTCTTATAGCTGGTAAGAAATCTTGTTTTTACCAGGTCTGACTCCCATACACATGTCCCCAAATTGAAAACGAAACATCATTTTAAAGAGCAGCCTCAATTTGAAGTTGGGGACATTTGTATGTGGGCCACAGCTACCCAGAACAAAACAGCAAGGGACTTAATCGTGGTGCGTCAGTGTGTCTTTAAGCCATACTATGCTATAGTCAATGAGGCTTTATACAAACTCCTTGCCGACACTAAAGGGCGATAAGTTTAGGCCCGAAACTTGAGCCGATGCCCCTTGGTGACGAGTCAGGAGCGCAGATACTTTTCTGTGGCTATATAATATAGACTTAAAATTTATCAACCAAAAAAAGGAATGGTTCCAGCAAAAACATAGTATAAGTGCATGGCTTTGTACATCGATTTCTCGGCAAATATGTAGATTTACACCCTCCTGCTCTATTTCTTGGTTCTTTCCGTGGTTAGGGATAGGGTTAGGGATAGGGTTAGGGTTAGATGGTCTTTTCTTTTGCCACAAGCATCTGTTTTTTTGTCAAAATCATCTCTTTTTTTTAGCAATGCACCCAGGGGCTTATCACGCGATTTTCTTACTTGGGCGTAGTGAGAGAGAGAGTGATGGTAGGACCACTCACTGTCTGTCTCTCTCTTTCTTTATCCCCAACTAATAATATAGAGAGGATTAGCCCCAAACGAGCGTCATGCCCTCTGGCGTGAGAAAAAATCGCACTAAGTCTCTCATTCACACAAGTTTATAGACTGAATTTGGTGAAATCCCACTAGACTTTGTGCTTATTATATCTGTACGGTTAAACATTCGGGACTTTACTGGTGATGCACTGCCCCCGGGCATTGTCTCCAGGATCATCCCCGCCATCTTTAGAATATACCAATGTCCCATAATTGTGTGTCTGTTCCAGGTTGGAGGACGTTAAACAGATTTTCATCCCACTGGACTTATCATTATTATTACACTTATTAGTAATCATAACTATTAATTATAATAATAGCCACTAACTATAATTAGTAGGGGGATGATGGGGTAAAAAGCGCATGGGGGGGTAATAAGCCCACCCCAATTATCTCATGAAATGAAGCAAATTTCAGTCTCATTTTGCCCATGAGACGGCGTTAATGTCTAGCATTCGTCTCATGGGCAAATTGACTGAAATTGCTTCATTTCATGAGATAATGGGGTGGGCTTCTAACCCGCCCCATGCGCTTTTTACCCCGTCTTCCCCTAGTAGTCCACCGTACTCGAATCTGACTAAATAAACATCTGTATATCTGCATCAGACATTTTTTGGTGATTCGTGTATTGGGGACTACATAGAATTACTACTTTTATTTCATGCATGACTCAGTCTTTTCCTTCTTCTTCATACAGTTGCACAGCATGACAGCAAAACGAGAGCGTGAAAATGCGTGATCAACCAGCCGCGGAGCATTATTTTCGGCTCCAGTGGCCTTGACCTTTCACCAATGACCTTCGCGTTCGAAGTAATGGGGATAGACATTCCAACTACCGTACCTACCTGCCTGCAAGATTTCATCCTCCTGTGCAGCCTACTTCTGTTCAAACACTATTTATTTATTTATTATGTACATTTCTATAGCGTTTATTCATGAAAGCTCTAAGCGCTTTACTATCATGGTATTAGGCCTATGCATTTTTAATTATAATTTGACCTCCATTTTGGGGGGCGTTTTTAGCACCACACCTACCCTACTTGGAGCCAGTTATCTCCAAAATGGTTGGTGTGTGTAAAATTAAAAAAAAATAAAAAGAAAGAATAATTTATTAATAGAATCAACAGCAGCAGTAGTAGTAGTACTAGTACATGTAGTAGTTGCAGGATGTGTGATGTCATTGGTCACGTGGCCAGCGACACATTTTGTCCAAACACTATCATTTTGTACTCGTTATTTTTTCTTGATTTACCATCAGGAAGTAATGGAGCCGTTCGTTTCCTTTTGGGAGTAGTTGGAATCTTGACTTCCTAAATGGCTTCAGCAAGTAGTAAATAAAAATAAGACGTTTTTTTTAGTGAACTATCACCCAGCAAGGAATTATAGTTTTCCCACTCTCTGTGACAGTCCTGTCTGACTCAACAGTTTCCGATTGGATAGAATTGTGCAGGCATTTCATGAGGAGATGGCATGCTATTTTGGCGTCATTCAGAAAAGCTTTTCTGGTGAATTTCTAATCCAGTTATGTGTCTTTGTATGTGCCCAGGCCTGTATTCACGTTTGAGATAGCATGAGACTAGCATCATGCTAAACTTAGAAGCTCTCCGAAAGGTCCTATTAAATAATCAAAGGACATTGAAGGAAGCTTCTCTAAAGTTAGCATCATGCTAAGTCTCATGCTATCAACGTGAATACAGGCCCAGGTCCCTTGTTCGTTTGTTTTGTGTAGGTTGCACTGTTGCTTTTGTTCGTGTTTGTAGGGTCTTCTTTCGTCTGTCTTTTTCTTTTCTGGGGGAAACAGTTTTCGGTATAAGTTTAGTGTAATCAAAATGAACGAACCGTTACCAGAGATCTAAAAGGGTAAGATGGATACTTAAGAGTTACAGCGAACCGGGTGGATATGAGATATCGTTAGTGGGGTAGTTATACACCATTCAACAGCGGCGGCTATCCAAAAAACTCATACCTGGAATTTGAACGGAGAATTCAACTGACTATTCGACGTGTAAAGTGTCACGTTTAAAAGGGGACATAACCAGTGTTTCTGGTCCTCACTACTCATATAGCGGAAGCAGACCGGATGCTTGTTTTACCATTAGGCTTGTGTATATTTAAGTCGGATAGAATCAAAGTCCGGGTATGTTGGAATAGGTATGGTAAATGTACTGAGAATTTAGGTTTTAGTAGAGTGTTGGGATTATGAATTGTTGGGGGAAAGATGGGCTATGAAAACATTAAGTAGGAGAAGTAAGAATGAAGAGGAGAACAAGAGAGTGTTGGTATTGATTAATTGTGGTGAAATATGGTATATGCAAATTAAGTAGGAGAACGTCAGACTGAAGCGGAGCACAAGAAACAGTAAAGGTAGGTTTGATCTACGGTGTTTGACATAGTGGGAGTGGTGTATAGTGGTGTAAGCCACAATACCACAATGAAATGCACTAGGGTGATGCAATTAATGAAAGGAGAAATGGTATGACCAGTTCGTGAAATAGCAAGTTATGACTGCAATTGAGAAAAGCAATATGAATGAAAAATAGTTTTTGTTCATTAGACACATAGATCAAGAATTGGTTCAAAACGAATATAGAAATCTCTAGCGTAGATGGGTTAAAAATAGTTTATCAGACTTAATTTGATAAAGCGTTGATTCAACATGTGGCTCAGGCATGCCCAGACAGCTTAGCATTTGGTCGAGTTGGGGGCAGATGGGGGTGCAAAAACAATGTTAGAAAAGTGTGCATATGATACTTGGAATCAGTCTTAGTCAGTACCTGTGTGAAGGGGGATCAAAATGTATAGACATGTCCATGTCCTAAAATTGGCAAAGCTTTGACAATTTCATGAAATAGGCAATTCACGGATTGGGGTAACAGCAGAAACTTTGTGTTTCAATTCGGTATGTTGAAGAGGTTGTGACGGGAATGGCTGCGTCAGCCAGTGGAGTTATGGCTTCTGTGGGAGGTCCAAGATTTGTATGAGTAATTCACGTTGCGGGGTCACCAATGAAGAACACACAAGGCAAGAATTAAAGTGTATACACTCTTTCGAAGCATCTTCGTAGAAGCAAAGGTCAAACCAACAGTACGGCAATTCAAACACTTCCGAGTGTCAAAATAATTATAACACCGAATAACAAAAACGAAACAAAACGCAGGCGACGTTTTATGTAATGATTTAGTGAGCTACAGTATACTATTTCAAAATCTAAACCTGGCATGTATCACGTTGGGATAGAATGAGAATTAGAATGTTGCTAATTAGAAGCTCTGTCCAATTGTCCTAAGGATTTAATAGGACTTTGGAAGAGGCTTATAAAGTTAGAATTATGCTAAAGTCTCATGCTATTCAACAGAATACAGCAGCTGGTAATCATTTAAAAGACAGTAAACGTGCGTTTTGTTGGTTTAGTTTATTGTAAATAAGGAAGAAGAGTGGGAATAACGGGGGTGGGGGCTTTTGTGTAAATACTGAGTTCCCCCACCTCTGGAAGTTTGCTGTGTATTCCTCTAAGACTTGGTCACTTCTTTGACTCGGCCGTTTCCTGTGCGTTACTGCTATCTACTATCGTTCTGCCTTAACGGTCCAGTCTCCTGCCCGTTTTTCAAAAGCTTCTCAAAAAGATTCTCCAGCCGAGAGTCGACAGCTGGAGCCGAACTATGTCTTAGTTAGGCGCTAACGGGCATGACGGCAGTTCGCCCTAATAATTGACAGGAACCTGGTCTGACGATCGAAGAAGAAGAAGAAGTTAGATAGGGAAAGAGGAGGTGGAAAAAGGATGAGAAGAAAACTCGGTACGACATGTAGTTATTGCGCTGCTCCAATGCGGAGAGGGTCGCCGTTTTGCAGCGCCACTTTTTTTTAAGAAGACATGAGTTGGATTGTTGGGAGCAAGGTAGTAAGTAGCGGAGGATTAGGACAAGCAGGATCGAGAACGAAAGGAGGACGGTTAACCACGCAATCGCGGCATATTCAAAATCAATAGACGATTTTCGGAACAAAAACAAACGAATGGAGAAAACGAGGTGAAAATAGAGTAATTACCTTGGACGAATCGGTCAAGTGTGATAAAGGTACGCAAGGTTATAAGGCCAACCGCACCACATACGCACGTGCGCGCACAACAAATAAATACAATCACATCTGGACTGGAATTAATTTATGTCAGAGTAGCTATAAAGTTGTACTGAAACACACACACCCTCTCGTGTACAGATTACAAAACTACTATAAGGCACTAACGTGTTAATACTTTCACCGATTACAAACAAAAAAATAAATGCAGCCTTAAAATTTGCCATTTTCGAATTTCATCAAAGACAAGAATTTAACCAGGACACATTTTAAACAAATATTTTCGGACATGTGAAGTTTATGTTTGAGATTTGAAACAATTCTGCTCCTGGCCAGTTGGTTCTAAAGTGATGATTGTAATGGCATTGAGATGTTTAACTTTAAGACACAAAAAGAGAAACGTAGGGATGAAATTAAATTAAATAAAATAAATACACAAAGAGTAGTGTGAATGGACACAAACACGTGAATAAGTGAGAGTTTGGAAACCGTATGATGGTATAATTTATTAATTCCTGTTTCTGTAAAGTTGAAGCATGAAACAAATAAAATGGATTTGGGGTATTAGGAATTTGATAAGCAGTGTATGGCAGTCACAGGTGGTGTGACTGAGCAACTCATACAATACACAGTGGTAAATATTGTGCACAAGCACACGTTTAGTATACAGTGAATAAAAAACAAGTTTATTTTGCTATGTTTCATCACATATGAAGAATGAGTAAAGCCAGTCTATACATGCATATGTGTGCGATGTGGGTTCACAAACTGTTTTGCTTACTGGCTTGTAAACAAAAAAAACCAGTGTGATCGATAATATGCCGCCAGCATGCATGGATGCAATACAGAACGTAAATCAGTTTTACGATTTTGAGATTTGGGAGCTAACATAGTAAAAGACCACAGCGACTTCATTAACGCAATTCCAAAAGATAAAAAGACGCGTGCTCAAAGAAGCTTGTTCAAAGGACGCACTTGTTCAAAAGATTCCAAAAACCAATTGCCTGTCATTGGAAGTATTGACCTTTTTAAGACACCATAATTTCAGAAGATGTAAGGAGTCTTCCAGTATTGATGGACAACGGAGGGTTATCCTATTGAAAGACCAATAATTAATATCCCGGTTGTAGATAAACTAATTTTGATTAAAATGCAAGATAAAATGGCATAAGGAAGCTCGACAAACAAGGTCAATGCGATCGTAATAGGGATTATTAACGTTATAAAAGCCGGAAAAAGGGTAAAAAATAGCCTAAAAATGGGCGTCAAAACGGAAAAAGAATGGCTGTGGCACTTACGAAAAAGGACTTGGCACTTCAAAATGTGAATACACTTTGGTCTGTGTGTGTGTGTGCGACAATAACAATAATGTTACGGTTTTCATTACCACCGCCATATATGAACAGGAGAAAAGAATGCTAAAGTTTAGCATGATTGAGGTGAGATATATACAAAGAGCATGGCGAAACAACAAAATTGTAGCGTACGTGCGCGCGCGTGTGTGTGTGCATGTGTGTGTACACGCGGTTATGCGCAAGAGTGAATGTGCGTCATGGTGTATGCGAGGTACTCTGAGCATAGAGAGAAATAAATAAAACAAGAGAAAGTCTCTGGTGTATGCGAGCACCTAATGGTGGGCGTGAATGTGTGCACGAGTGTGGCGGCGCATTCGGCCCGGTGTGTTGGGGGGGGGGGGGGGGAGGCGGTGCGTTCTGTGTTTGAAGGACAGTAAAGGAAAACAAATGAAAATGCACTCTCCCATTTGGCCTCGAGAAGCATAGGGCCTGCTTTTGTTCTTTTTAAACCTTCGCAGTACCAATTGCATTTCTTGCGGCACACCGATAACCACATGTCAACTAAAGGGCATGACACTAGGATAATGGTGCCACCCCCCATGCCTTTCTCGGTTATTGTATTTTTCCGTTTTTGCCTTTTTTACCACTACATAAAGCGTATTTTAGGAAACATTTTAGCTAAACCTTTTTGGAATACTAACCTAACCTAACCTAACCCTACCCCCCACTATGTACGCAGACACCGCGATTTGTCACAGTTGTGGTTCCTTGCGTTTTCCGTATACGGTGGGGGGTTAGTTTTCGGGTCGTATC